>ML977340.1:575836-626887 GCA_010015825.1 Lophiotrema nucula
AATATAATAAATAACTAGCTATTAAACTTTAGGATAAGTAGAGAGAAACTAGTAAATATTAGTATAAGTAAAGAACTAGTAAATATTAGTATAAGTTAAACTAAAATTAGTAAAAAGAAAGACTAGGCGTTTAAAGAGTAAAGTAGGAACTAAAATATAGTAAATAACTAGCTATTAAACTTTAAAATAAATAAAAAAAAACTAGTAGATAGTTATACTATAGCTTACTTAAGCTATATATCTTAAAATAAGGTTTTAAAAGAGTAATATAAGTTAAGTATAGATAATACTTACTTTAGTACTATTATTACTAATTATAAAGCCTCTATATTCTATTACTTTTAATAGTAGTACTACTTCTATAGATCCTTATAATATATATAAGTTTTCTTTTATTTTCTACTCTTAAATTAATTAACTATAGGTTATAATTTCTTACTATACCTATTATAGAAAGGAATAGTTTTTATATTATAAGTTAGTAAGTATTAAGCAGGTTAGTAAGTACTAGGTAGGTTAGTAAATATTAAGTAGTATTAGGTAGTATTAGGTAGGTTAGTAAGTATTAAGTAGGTTAGTAAGTATTAAGTAGGTTAGTAGGTATTAGGTAGGTTAGTAAGTATTAAGTAAGTTAGTAGATATTAAGTTATTTAGAGTAAAAAAACTATTTAGATAAAAATTATTTTAGGAAACTTAATTACTTAATTAGGCCTAAAGTTTAGCTATAGGTTTTTTAAGCTAGTAAGGGCGCTAAGTATTTTTATTACTAAAATTTACTACGCTCGTTCCTCGCTCCGTGAATAATATTAACTCTTTATAGCTACTTACTACTAATTATAGCTATTACTATTAAACTTTATAGCTATCTACTACTATTTTTACTACTATCTCTATAGCTACTCTTTATAGCTGCTTACTATATATACTAAGGAAAGCTGTCCGAGCATGTGCTCCACTTTGGCTGAGCAAAACCCTGTCTTTCACTAGGTCATCACAGAACTGGCTAGCGGCGACGGATGCTGCGGAGGCGTTGAAGCGAGCGTAGGGGCTGTTCAATAAGCCGGTCTTCATGCAGACAGGAGCCTGGGGTCCAGAGTTTGGAGGCTTGGAGGGCAGTACAGCTTGTGTGCAGGAACCTCGGACTTTGTTCATCACGCATTCAGTGAGGCTAGGTGTTGGCTTTGATGGTGTTGATGCGGATTCTGTTGCGGGCGACTTGGGAAACGCCGTCGAGGTGTCAGATTGCTTGCTCGTATTGTGTACGATGGTTGGCGCTGTAGTCGGCGGGGAAGGGGCTGTCGACGTCGAAGAATGGGCGATGCTTGCCGTTTGCTGAGACACGAAAGACATTGTGGGCACAGTCAGTGCGGACGAGGTGGTGCTTGGCAACGGTGAAAGCAGGCACACCTGGTCATCTTCCCGCTTCGTCGGTGTCTGGTGTACAGTCCAGTCGAGCACAACGTCAAATTCCCAGGAGTACGAGACTTTCTCGGGGTTAAAGTAGTGGAGGTGATGAGCATTAAGCAACGCCCACATGGCATTCCAATCGTTAGTTTCTTGCTGATCCCCCCAATTTACTAAGGTCCGCGAAGATTTTGCCATTTGCCAGATGCAATTCTGAAACAAGTCTGAAAGGAATCGCGGCGAATTGTTGATCTGCAGGAGGATTGTGGTTTGCATAAAGGTCTGGTATCGTTGCGCAAGGCCACGAGGGAACCGGCTCTGATATATGCTATTATGAGAAAAGACTTGGTCAAACCTCAGGCTGCGTAATTCAGTTCTCAGGCTTGTGGACTGGATTTGGGGATTCTTGTGAACTTACAGCCTGTTGTATATGGCGTTGTTGGTTTCCTTGATTAACGGAAGCATGCCTTGGAGCTCGAGAACACCGTAAAGCACTAGCTCGAACAAAGCGAGCATCTCGTCGATGGTGTTTTGAGCGGACCGCTTGCCTACGGGTATGTGATGGCGTGACCAGACATACTTACCCGGTACGTTTTCAATTAGATAATTCGGGTCTGATACAAACGCTCCGAAATCGAAGTTATTGAACAACCTTCCTTTTGCGAAACTGTTGAGATACGCGGACATGACGACAAATTGTAAGTTGTACTCGCTGGGGAGTTCGTTCCAGAGCGCTTGCATCTCGTGGAGCCCACATGAATTCAGAAAGAACAAGTCGTTTGCCTCGGCGCAAGTAAGAGCGCCAGGCTCTACAAGGCCATCATAGAATATCTTCAACCATTGCTTTTCATCTGTACATCGGGTAAGCTTCGTACTAGATAGACACCTAACCCTACTTACATGCATGATCCAGCGATAAATGGTTGTTTGTATTGCCGTGGCTGTCGAACATGTAATCCTGCCAAGGTGCGGCAGCCGCAACTGAGGAGGCACTCAAGCGAATGGTGGTGAAGTATGAAGCGCTACAGGGGCCGTAATCCATATTTATGTTGGTCACCACAGAAGTTGCCCGGTCATAACGTGGCAGAGTCGAGTATTGCGGCAACAAGAGGCCGGCGCTTTCCGCGTTGAATATATCGGAGGTGACTGCTGGCCATGCAGGTCGCGTTAAAGGTTGTGCGGCTGGTGTGGCAATATTCGAACACGTTCCAATCGTGGCAATGGTGCTGGCAATGCCTCTTCTTGGGAAACGGGCAAAGGAAATTCGGCCGGCTATGGATCGCTTCTCGGGATCGTCCAGGGGTTCGGTAGTAGTCCTAGTGACCGGCATTGGCGCAATATGTCTTGTGGGGCATGTCTGTATAGGTGTAACGGTCACGGTCGTGGCTTCGACGTGACACCCAGTGGCGGGCGGAAGACAAGTGGTGTAGTACGAGCTGCATGAAGATTGAGACCCAGACTGAGCACATCGTACTGCACAGTCCGACACCGTTTTCGTTGTTGAGCAGGATGAGGACCCACGTGACGTGTCTGTATGAGAGGTTTGGAGAGACGTATGGAGGGGCGTAGTTGATGATGTCTGTATATGAGATGGCTCGGAATGGCCAGGTTGGTCGGTCTGGTGAGAAGGCTCGTCTGGTTGCGGCGGAGAACAATGACCTAAAACACCGCCGAATATTGTCACGCATGGCAGGTGAAATGATGGTATTCCAGGAAAGCGGAATCGAACATGAGGCAGCATCGGAAGTTGCCAAAGTACAACTCCGCGATTGGCACGGAGGTAGATGAAAGGGAGTACGGTTGTGCTGTGTTCGGCATCAGTCGTAGTAATCCAGGTATTAGCAGTCAAGCCCTCAAGAGTTTCGACCGAAGTCTTGGAAGGAGGGGCTGTGAGCGTAGCAGTGATCAGGTCCTCAACATCTGTTGCGCTTGCTGACAGATCGGTGCGCTGCTGTTGCTGGCTAGAGGTATCAATAGGATCACTGGAGACAGCAAAGCTGAGTTCGGTGGTTACTGTTGTCGCAAGCTGTTGACGAGAAGTAGTAGCAGTTGGGAGGGGGAAAGGCCAAATCAGAGATGTCGGATGCGTGATAGTTGCAGATAGCCCGGATCTGAAACTACCTCCAGTCGGCAAGGCACAGGGTGAGAAGGAAGTGCTCTGTTTCGACACAGTCTCGGAAAGGAAGATACTGTGATTAAATTGGGTAGAGTTGCTGCTGGCATTGCGTCCCGAGGTCAAGGTCGGACTATTGGGCCGGGGTGCCGTCGTAGGGTTGTCTGAAGTGAGGTCTGAACTTGACATGAACACGGAAGCCAGGGAAGAGGCGGTCTCAGAAGTTTTAGTTCCGGAGCTGTCGTTTGTAGTGGTTTGGGATGTGTTGATGGTGGATGAATGCTCAGACGACGGACAGCGCTTAGAAAGAGGGGACAAAGATGAGGAGCAACGGAGTAAAGCCAGTAAACAGGCTGTAAGAGCTAGGTGTGGCGAGTGAATTTTCATGGTGAGTAGAATGTGGGCCTGAATCACTTGAAAATCCGTATGAATCTGCTGGCCCAGAGCTTCTTCACTTATTATACATGGAAGGCCGTTGTTCACAGCCAGCGTAGTTGTCATGTTGACCACCTGTTCGGACGGTAGGACTTGTGGCGTGGTGATTCCTCGTTAACCCTGCCGCGCTCCGTATCACCAATACGCGCCCTTTCCAACAAACTCCAAATCCGCTTGTGGTTGCGGGCGGAAAGCGTCGGAGAGCCCGTGGTGTCGTCGAGATCACAACTTGGTGTTGCCGTGGACTGATGTACGAGATGTGCTAAAGCATCCATGCTGATGACACCTTGATCAAGAGTCCCAAAGCAGCGTGGATGTTGCTGCGAGGCGATGCTCTGCAGAACGGTTTGGGTAATGTGAGGGCTCTGGAGAGGGTTTGTCTCAAGCAGCTATTGAGTATTAGCGCAGCAGATAGCTTTTGATGATGAACCACGCACCGCAGCAGACTCGGGTGCCTCTTCCGGCTGCCAATCTAGACCACGACATTGGTATCCGACCTGGTAGTCGTCGGGTTCCGGCAGCTGTCTCTCGACAGCGTGAATTGGCCACATCGGCATTCGTCGATAATAGACATCCCACAGATGGGACATGGAGGAGATTGCACAAGGATCGGGGTTTGCCTCGGATCTTCCGTGCTCAATAAAAGTCAGAGCGATTTCACAACATGCGATGTGGATCGGAAGATAAAGTGGGGCGCCTTGCCATGCGTCTGGGTTTAGTCGAGTAGCATCGACACTGAGGGGCCTAGTCTTCCCTCCTGAGTGAAGGTAGAAGGTGTCGCCATCGGTATGCTCGACCGTCAAGCAGAAGACGGGGCTGGGCTTACCAGAGTCCAGCATCAGTGGGCTCCCTACAAGGAGCGGTTGCGAAGGATGGTAAAGGTCCGGGACCAGTCCATCGGCGGTCGACTGGGCAGTAGTCAAGAGTACCACCTCAGTTAGCCACTTCTTGCGCACATGGCCTCCGGCTGCCCAGTGGCCAGGATCAATGGTAGGAGCTCCGCAAATGCAGCAAAAGATCTGCTCGCGCGCCATTGAACTGATTGTAAGGTAGCCGGCAGTAATGTGAGCGAGGGCAGTATGCGAGGGCGGCCCAATATTGCGAGCTTGTGAAGGTGGGAGGAGACGTGCTCAAATAGCGGGTGTAATACTGGAAATGGTGACTCAACACGGGTGTGACTTGCTCACATAGCGGGTATAATACTGGGAATGGTGCTTTGAGTAGTAAGTCGGTGACCTTCCATCCTCTGCACTCTACACCGTCCCTTCGGCCCGTACGATCGCTGTCCTTCACACATACGCACATGTAAAACGTCGGCAGCGATGCAGCCACCATCTCCCGGCGTCACAAAGTCGCCTTCTGCGCGTTATTGGGGTGATGCTTAGACATGTACGGGTGGTGTAAGCACGGCGACGTCGGCGGTTCGTTTACGACACAGCTTGCTTCTATTGTTCCTATCCAAAGGTCGAGGCTTCGGTAAGTTGAGCTGAAAATCTATTGTCTGGTGCCTTGCAGTCCTTTCGCGAGTCGGTCAAGCCATGGATCTTCTGACAGGACGCCTTCACGGCTGCACCATCTCTTTCTTGAGTATGGTCAATCTGGAAGACCCAGGTATTAGTGCGCAGGCGTCGTTGGCAGCTGTTGTGGTTGATAAGATGGATACCAAGCCCTCTCTCACGTCAACCTCGAGTCGATGTGCTTGCATTACTCTGAAATAAGCCTTCTTGTATTATTAATCTACCCCAGCCTACTGTCCAAAACGATCCTTCGACCGCAATGGCTTCCATCTACTCGAACGTCGCCTCTCTCTCTGCGCGGTGTTTCTTGCCAACGGGACACAATAACACTGCTCAGTCAATCTGACAATCCATCATGGCCCCTCCCCCGTGAGCCCATTTCGAAGCTTGCCAGCGCAACCACACCTCCAACCTTGAGCATACGCCAGCAGATCGTCTTATGCCCAACACAGTGCAACTGCGCCAGGCTCTCAGGCCTCGCCTCGAGCGCCTTCAACCCATAGGGCACGGCACACATATACACACGAGATATGGCGGAAGCAAGAATCGCAGCGAGGTCTGGAAGGATTGGGAGGTGCCCGTAGACTATGGCAGCAGGAATGGACAAGGGCAGAGCAGCGGCACTCTACCTCTTCTCTGCGTCAACCGCCTCGGCCGCGAGCTGGGCATGGAGCACGCAGCTTCAGATGGGAGCGCTCCAGCGCAGCGAACGAAGACTGGTTGAATCGCCGCGCTGCTACCTCTGGTGTCCAGAATCGGGGTCGCATCGTGGCCCTCACGCGCGTCTAGTTCATGGACCGAATCCCAAATTGGCTCTGCGCTCCCTTCGCCACTTCTTAATTGCTGGAATTGACGAAGGCGGGACGAACAAGAAGGGGTTGTCGCCCTCCATTGGTGCTGTTGTGATTTGCGATAGCCCGAAGAAGAGACCGCTTCGCGCCAGCCGCAGTCTACCAAACGCTCTGCCTGCAACGAAACCGCGCATTCCCCGAGCGCTACGAAGAACACCTGATCTTTTCTCCAAATGCGCTACAAGTTCGCACCAATCGCGTGCCTCGACCGCGACTACGTCCCGCGCCACTTCGAACGATTCCCACCTGCGACTTTGATGAGGAAGAGCAAGTCCCAGTCATCGGTAGACTCGCAGGTCTGCGAATGTAGTGGTGTTGGTGGGTTCGAGGGGTGTTGGACGGGGGTTGAAGGGGTTTGGCTGGGGTTGAAGGGTTTTCCTGGGGAATAAAGATGGATAATGAGGGATGATGGGGGTTCATTGGCCGTGATGGGGGTTTGTGGTAATATGTGCCACTGCGCCCCAAGCTCCCTGGATCCTCGACTCCTTTACTGAGAATTTAGTGGCCTCCTCATCATACCCTTTAAGCGATAGCTATCTAGACTCTTATTTCCTGTGTCAAACTCGTCGCGTTCAAAAGCTGCCTGTTGATGGCCTGATCTTCACCCTGTCTGCGATGACGACATGATCCACCTCCTCACAACCCGCCTCACATATGCGCATATATTCGTTTCTGATCACTCTGGCCCTCGCCGTAACCATCACATCTTCGACCCAAAATCAAATCGCATCAACAACTTGCGCCCTTGCCACATTGTGTCGGGAGCATGCAAAGGGCCGTGCGCACCTATGGACGTAGACCTTCAAATGGTGAGGCACGCACCGCCGAAAAAATTTAGTCCTGCGGCCGGAACTTGCGAAACTAATCATATGTGTCTAACCGTGAACAAGAAGACGGATGCTATAGAGTGGGAGTAGGATTGTCGTTGGAGCTACTACACCTATGCAGGACCTTCACGATCGCGAATTGCGCCACAGCGATAAATCTCGGCTTCGTCTGGACTGATGTTCTATATACTTACGACGTCCAGTCGACAGAGTTGGTGGACAGACTCCAGTCCGAGACTGAGGGTTGGCTGATCAATACGCGTATATAGTCAACCTTTACTACGATCGGCTTTCAGCCCTACGATGCAGTCCCAAGCCCTACAACATACACTGAACATCTACTAGGAGCAGGATCAGCATCTTTGTCAAAGTGTCTATGATACAGACAAGAAGTAGCACTCCTGATCGTTGACAGGCAAAGTACACCTACCTTTGACGAAAGCTTTCGAGGCCTTCAACGGCCCGAAAATGCGCAACTCGAGTGTGAGGGGCGAATGCATGAGCTCTTCCTTGGACTCATAGTCGCTGCGCCCAGCGCTAATACCGACCATTCGTGATGTCTGCTTTGATCGGTAAACTGTCTTCACAACCAGCAATCGTGGATCGACTTTGGGGTGCCCTTAACACGCGGACTTATTCGGATCTTCTCGACATCTACCTCTTGCTGAAGCGAAGAAAGACGACCGGAGCATGATCGTCCAAACATGGATCTAGCAGATGAAGAAGGTCAGGTTGACAGATGCGTGCCCAATGCTCCGCGATGTGGTGGAAGCAAAACTCGCTAGAGTTTACGCAATTTTGTTGCATGCGCCCCTTTCAACTTCCTGCTTTAAAAGCTTACCCAATCGTCATCAGAATTGCAGGTAATGACGCAGGCTTTTGTGATGGGGCACGAATATTGTCG
Source organism: Lophiotrema nucula (assembly GCA_010015825.1). NCBI lineage: Eukaryota > Fungi > Ascomycota > Dothideomycetes > Pleosporales > Lophiotremataceae > Lophiotrema > Lophiotrema nucula. Next base: position 583,888 of record ML977340.1, read on the forward strand.
AAAGTAAGATCGAAGTATTCGACACGGAACCCAGGACGAACTCAAGAATACCATTCTGATATGAAACTTACCGAGAGCGGGGACATTTACAGTAGACGTGAGATGCTTCGAACAGATTACTCCGAGAACACTCCCAGACTCATGGCTCGTTCCTTGCTAGTATCGCCTCTTGTGATACGTCAACATTGTTGACTTCGCGCCGAGTGCCAGGAATGCCTATACAAGACCAGGGCTCGTGGTAGGCTTATCGTTTACGGCGGAAAGAGCACTGTCATTGTTCCATTGGCGCTTCTCATTGATCAGGTCTCCTTCGGCAATACGCCACAGCCGCAGGCTCCTCCTTAGCCTCTATACTTCGCTCAATTACCTCCTCCTCACCAATTTCGTATTCAGCGGCCTCGAGAAAGAAGACTCTACGAGAACTTCCTTCCAGCTTTAAACATCTGCCTTAAACATCTGCTTTTAACATCTACAATCCTAGCCGGTGACGCTGCCTTGAGTTCTTAGGCATCGTGCTCCTGGGCGACGTGCGCAGCAGTGCCCATGCTCACATGCAGATTTCCGGTATCCTGCACCACCCAGAAGGACAAGAAGATCTCAATGCAGTCCGCATGTCAACTTGTAACATGTTATTGATTGGGAGACAAACACGTCCACGGATTCGACGGTGTGCACTCAGCTAGCCTGTTGCTGCCCAGGGCAGCGCGGGCTTCGTGATCTCCCTCTCGTATATAAGAAGGATAGCGATCTCGAAAATGAAGGCAACAGCTATCGACTGCAATCTACCGCTCGAATAAGAGACAAGCGCATCGGAGACAAGGGAATAGATTGGGTGCGGGTCATAGATGCGTTTCTGCAGAAGCAGTACCTGTGACAGCAGCTCCTCGTCCCCTAACCGGCCCTCAGCTAGGGAGGGAGTCGTAAAGGCGGCTATAGCGATGCCAGTAACGCAAATAGGGCTAATGACGAGAGCAGATTCACCTTGCGAATACCTTCGAAGAGCAATATGAGCATAGTTCTGAGCATCGCTGGGCGAAGACGACGAGACGATGAGAGGCGCGAGGAGGCTCACAGTTGAAAGTGGCGATGATGTACCTGATGAAGGCGTGAAGATGTCGTAGCCTAAGTTGTTTGAGACAATCCAGAGCGAGACCATGCGAAAGCCATAAGAGAAGTCGAGAATACGGACTTGGTCACATCATTGAGACCATGGTCACTGACTAGCGATTACAATGTATCAGGCGACAGAATGGCACTAGAAACTCGATTGCCCTTTTAGGGTTCTTCGTTGATGCGAGCGGATAGGGACGTGGAGAGAACTTCGGGTGTATGGTAGCAAGCAACAATATGACCCTGATCCGAATCCCACTACGGTACATCTTATGTCGTTGGTGAACTGCAATGTACTAGACAAGGAATGCAGATGTGTGTGAACGGTCAAATTTGATCTCACTCCTAGTTCTCCTCGCAATCCCGAGGAGTAATTCACCTGATCTTCGAATCAGTAAATAGTGTAGTAGTACACTTTAGGTTCTACTCGATTATTAAGCGCCTACCAGACTGGACATGACGCCGACGGCGAGTCTAGAAGTGTACGCAGTCAAGATGCCTCGCATGGCCCATATCAGTGATATGATTGAGTTCATGGACAGGGAATGAAAGATCGGGAGCATGGCGAAGACTTCCACAGCCGGCAGATCGAGCGATGAGTGAGAGCACATGCAGACCCCGAATTAGAGACAGCGTCGAGTTCGAAGAGGCCGAACGGTTCGGTCTACAGTTCGTACAGCGTGCCCACAAACAGGGTCCTACAGCGTTTCATGGACATCACAGTGGGCTTGTAGATGATTACCACCTTGCCAGGGTGTAAGACGGCAACCAGAGACCTCGAATCGAAGAGCTTAGCATGGACGACAGAAGTGTCTTACTTGAGATACAATCCCTCCGGAACAGACGAGAGTAGAGACAATGGACCAAGATCTCCAATTCTCAACCTACAAGGAAGTCATAGGCCTTCTACAGGTAGGCCAAATATGTCGATCTGCCCGGCCTGGAGCAGCGCTTTAGATGCCTCACCGATACGTCCCCAGGACCAAGAATCAAGGCGATGAGGACCATCCAGCTCGTTATCGCGAGGACGGCCATGTTCCAAGACCTATTCAACGCCGCGAACGTGAAGAAGGTCTTTCGGGACGAGCTGGTGATGATTCAGCTCATGTCGAGCACCATCCATACCCAGGCCGATCTGACGAGAAATGAGATGAGGTGTTGATGAGGTGGCTAGTTTATGTGTACTTTTAATCTTATCGTAATGAAAGTGGTGTCTAGCAAGAGATGTGCATCGTGTCGTATATGATACATACTTTCGAGTTGATTCTTATGGCAAAGACACTCGAGGCCTTCAACATCATCTCAAATACACGAGTCCCATCGCTGAGGACCTCAATATAATGATTCCATCCAATTCCGTTCAATGAACGCATTCCTAAAACTGAGGATACAGCCTGTGGTGAGCATCAGCAGAACTACGTCGCGACATTGACTCCCTGGAAAGATCAGCAAATGACGGTCTGACAAGTAGATGCAAGTCAAGACCGCGGTTGCGATTGTAATGACTGTCGTGCAGTGGGAAGCTGGAATCTGTATGAAGTCGTTGAGAGTCGCAGACACTTCATGGCGACGAGAGATCTCGTGGTATCGACTCAGCACACTTCAATTCTGAAATGCTGCATTTCTCCATGTCCCGAAGTACTCGTTGGACGTCATTCTCGCATCTCGCTTCAAGCAAGAGGTTGCTCTCGTAAACCATCTTAGAGGGAGTTTAAATAGTCTTCTCTAATCTTTATACGCTAATCATTCATTAGCCTATAAAGCGTTCATATCCTATTCAACGATCAGCCTTATCTACATAATTTAATTCTTCCTTCGAACCTACTCTTCTAGCCATGACTAACTTTTATACGTCACTACGTCGCTGTACTTGTTTTCCTCGGCGTCGGAAACTGTACGGAGCCATGTGAATTCCGCCGTCGCCCTTCATCAGATGGTGCTTCTTCAGCTTGCATACAACGAGCTGGTCAAACTTCTCGATCAAACAAAGACTTCCGAGGTGTTGGAAGCATTTTTCGAGTTCGACTATATGGAGCCCACCAGTTCCAAGCCGGCAATCGAAGCTCTCGTTCAGGGTTTGCCCGGCGATGAACGGGTTTATGTTTGTACCGAGACTTATAATATGCAATGGTTGTAGCCTACGTTGATACGTGTAGCAGATGCATTATGGTCATCAAAGCAATCCTGTGTAAGTAGGTGTTGTATTGTGCGGGCGGGGCTCGGATTCACCTCTACCAAGTTGAGGCGCATTAAGATCGCTTTAGTACTGAGAATGGGGTCCTGTGTAGAGCCGCAAAAGTCTCCATACCATGTACGTTAGTCAGCGTGTATTAAAGGCCACAAATATGGGGCTCTGCCTGAGTTCTGGTCATATTTGATGGGTAGCTTATCCTCAATTGTCTCGAGTGGCGACGTGATAGGTTGTCAACGATGTGCAAAAAGGCTACGGTGATGGATCATCGCTAAGCTCCAGGTTTGGGTGGAATAAGATACACGCTTTGAAGTTCGATATAGGAAGATCGAGACGATCATTCAAGGTGAGAAGAGGGTTCAAGAGGACAGTATATTGAAAAGTTTGGTTCCGTGTCGCCGAATGAACGATGAGCTCAACGGTTGTGACTTTTGGAGTGGTGACTTTTGGATAGCAATCAATGCCGAGCTGAGCTAGACTGTTTTTGTTCTGACATGCGTCCGTTAGCCATAGATGAGGCACAAGTTCGTGGTTCAGGGTTCTCAAGCCAGCATCCAGGGTCCATACCCGTCGAACGCGGTCAAGTTGTAAAACACCGAATACCGCAGGAACTGGTCGCAAGACCATCGATGTTCTTGAGTAAAGCGTCAAAGTTGTCGACGAAAGTATTGACGACTGTCTGGAGATAGAGGTGGAGGTAGACGTTGAAGGAAATAGCTGACGAAGTTTCATGTACAACATCATGGATCAAGAAGCCCACGTCCGAAATCCCAGATCACATTAGTGAATCGTGGGAAAGTTACCCATCGACTACAACAGTGATGTACTATACTCGTTCGTTCTGTGAGGCAAGGGCTGCTTGTTTTCTCACGCGCTCAGCGAGCTGACCAGGTCCAAGCGCGAGGTGACCTATGCACGGGGCCAGGAAACCGCGAGGAGAGGATGAGAATGATTTGTGAGCGCCGAGGCTCTTGAAAGGCCGCAATAGAGCTGTTGGCGCAGATGAGACGGATAGACGAAGGTTCTGATGATAGTCACGCGATGCAAGCGTCTGGGGAAGGACAAGCCCGAATATGTCATACGAGGCGCTCACTGGCCACACGCTTGTCCTAACCTAGACTAAAGCAACGGCAGCGACGTAAGCAAGAAAGCAACACTCCTGAGCCTATACCGCCCAGCAAGATCACTCGTTTCTTAAAAGATGGCAGCACCGTAATCTCCTTATTGTTTGACATCATCGTACCCAACTCGAAGATTGCGAGCCAAGTATAGGATATGTACACGTCGATCCGCATCATCACGTGACCATGCGCTTCGTCCGAATAAGCGGTGAATTGACGCGCCACTTCCAAATGAGCAATTAAAGCTTCGCGAGTTGACGTGAAGTAATCAAAGCGTCGTATTGCATTCCATCACAGTGCGATGACGCCACACTGTTCGTTTGTTGAACTGACTTTCGCTGAGATGGAATGGGATAACCTTGTGTACATATAGAGTGCGAAGACGTCGGCATCGTTGGTTGAGTTAAGCTAAGTCTGGAGTATGTCGGATCTGGAGAGGCCTTGTCGGAGGGTGCAGGCAGCGGGACGTTGTGCAGGAAGGCTCACAACTTGGGAAGGCTGATAGATTGGAAAGATTGGGAAGATTGCGACATCGAGCAAGGTTAGGAGACATACGCACAACGCCCTCAGCGTGGCAGACACAGACATATCCAAGACTAATGGTCATAAATTCTATCTCCTGTACCTACAGTTCAACTAGTTGAGCCAACCTGATCATTCTTCTTGTGCATTTTCCCGTGTAGCCAAGCACCGCCTGCATTGCATCCTCCATCCTCCTCGATAGCATCCATCCAGCCTCCTAGACACCGAAAAACTTTCTCTCCACATTGCTCATGGCAGTGAGGTCATCTGGTGCGTCGACCATGTGCTGCCACTTGTGCCACGGAACGGTCCAGTACGTCTCCTCCAGCCAGGCATAGTCCTTCAGCGCCAGCGTCTTCTTCGCCAACCACTCGCGCCACTCGCTTTCCACCATAGGACTGTCGGCAGACTCGCCGCACAGGCGGTCGAATACGTCGCAGTACGCGGCATAGGTCGCGAAGCTGCGGTATGTCACGAACGTGGTCTCCTCGTCGCCAATTCGCCTCAATCGATGCGGTCCGTAGCCGGACGGGTAGTCCAACTCCTCGGCGAGGGCTTCAATTGGACGCGCTCGGAGGTCATCGAGTTTGATGCGGCGATAACCGCGAGCCTGGTACTTGGCTGACCCGGCGCTTCCAGGGCCATCGACAGAGCACGTGATGAGGCCGGCTGCAGCGAGCGCGGCTCGGTGGAGCGGCATGCCGGCAGTGTAGTTGTCCTGCACCCATTTCTCGCGCGATTCCTCCGTAGCATCATAGTCGAGCGCGTCGAGGAAGGCGTGTCTGGTGGATGGGTACAGCTTCAACACATCCCGCGGCCCACACACAGGGCATTTTCTGTATGTCAAGGCGCGTTCGCCCATATCGAAAGCGTCGCCATGCCGTAGGGAGTTCTGATTCATCACGTTAAGGTCCCATGGGAACATCTTCCCCTCCTTACTCAGTGCCCCGTACATATGTACTGCCGCGTAGCCGCCCGTGATGAAGCATTGGGGAGGCGTCGAGTGGAAGTTGGTGATCGCATCGAGGACGGTGGGCTCGGAAACGCGGATCATCTGGACCTTTTTGCCAGATTTGCTTATACCTGCCGTAACGGAGAAGTGCGGGTAAAAGGCGTCGGTTGGGACGTTGTCGAAGACAAAGGAGCTGGGAACGAGCGGTGCCATGCTGTCCATCGCCACCCCGATACTGGTCAGGAAGCCATGGAATTTGGACGCGCTGTCGTCTATATTGTGAGGCTCTGGGGTGTCATCGACGGAGGGTGTCCCGGCGGTGACGTAAAAGTCGAAGTCGGACGCAGCTACACAGGAACCCGGCTGGAAGTAGTCGGCAGCCCTCGACCCTGATAGGACTACGCCACACAGAGTCATGGCTGCGTAGAGATGGTCAAGGTTCTCCGAAGATACAAGTGGTGTGAAGACTCGGTTTAGGCTGTAGCGATGGGTCTTCAGGTGGAGTGCTTGCTTGATATCGGTGGCGAAGGAGAGGACCACATTGTCTACGTCGCAGAGGTTGGTGTGGTCCAAGAGAACGTTGAGCACATCGTCGATTCGAGCTCTCTCTATGATACTGTCGATGACGGGCTCGCTGCTTTGCGCCATGTCTGATGTAACTTGCGAGGAGTCCAGTTTCTGGTGACGCGTAAGAGTCTGTTGAAGCGGGGTCTGCCAGTTCAGTACCGTGCAGGGGCTGCTGGGCGGGCGAACCTACGTGGCTCTGGAGTGAGAGCGCGGGTGTTTTGTTGGAGTGAGTACTCAAGATGTGGGAGAAGCTCCACGCAAGGGGCGTGGAGAAGTTGCTGAGAAAGCTGGAGAGTCGGGGAGCTGAAGAGTGGCGAGACGGCGACGGCGCAAGCTGAGAGGGCCTCGCCGCTCAGCGTGAAAGGAGTCGTGAGACATGCGTTTGCTTCTGCGGCCGCCCGTGGCCTGCGTCCCGTGTCGACACGCCAAAACCGACGCGCGCATCTCGCAACCGGCTCTTCGGGGCAGCAGAGGGAGATTACAGGGCAGCGAGCAGGCTCTCATGAGTCGTGATGACGGCGGCTGCGAGACCGTGGATACTGCTGCCTAAGGAGACCTGTTCTGACTCTGAGACGGAAGCAATCACGATGCGATGAGTTCGCGAGCGGAGCTTGAGGTGCCATCTGCTTGACGAAATTTGGGAAGGCGTACCTTATCTGCATGCGCACTTCAGTCGCAAGGCGCTCGCTGTGCATGAAGTCGTGTTCTAGTGGAGCCACTGTGGTCGTGATGTGGTGAAGATCGTGCATCGCCGGAATGGGTTGGAGTTGAGGTAGGTGGCTGGTCTAAACGACCCTGCACCTCGGCAGCTCCAGCCTTCCGAAGATACTGCCACGTGACTTCTTGCCGAATTCCAACGATTGCTGATAATATAGTCGAAGGTTTTCCGAGGAAATACAAGAATAAACGATGTCAGAGGACTAGTATTGCTAAGCCGTGATGACACCATGCCATGCACCCATCGCTACGAAAAGTGCCGTCTCGCCATGTTTTGATGGAGGAGCAGCCAGCTTTACTGCATCCTTTGGTGCACTTGCACAAGAGTCTCTCTCTTTACTTCATGATCAATTTTCTTGTAAACATTGTCCGCTCGGCGATGATCGCAGGGAATCGCCTTGAGACTGTGTTCAGCACCCATCTGTACAGCATGTTCTCCAAAATTCGAGCATAACCGCAGCGGTCCACATCATACCGCCTGCCATATCACAGTTCATTGTAGTCACAGCCGCAAAGGCGGTACGGTGTCTCGGACACATGATCAAGGCATCTTCAGGCTCAAGCCAGGTGATGTGGTAAAGCTTTCTTCGGGCGTCTATTTCCCTTCCTTATTCGCAAAGTACTGCTGGTTTCCGACACGAATTAAGTCCACATGCTGAAGTTATTGTATGGAAGTTGTTTAGATGGCGATAGTTTCAGTCGAGAAGTTCAGACCAGTCACCCTAGTCTCCTCTCAAGCTCATAGCTCGTATCGTATGGATCACAGCTTGGGCCGCTGTCTTGTGCCTCAATGACTTCCGCCGGACAATGCAACCGTACTTCTCGAATGCGGGGTCATTCCGTCTTAAGCCTTCTGAAACTCCTCTTCTGTGGTCTCCGGTATCTGTGCTTTGCTTAAGTCATGCATTTGCGCCGAAAAAAATGGTGCAATGTCGCGAAGTAGTCCGCGACTTCCGGGCAGAGCTCAACGTAGTCGCTGCTAGTCCGACGCAAGCTAGCTTCACGGATGCTGGTTGATTGATAGTTTACCTCTTTAATGAAGGAACAGGACTGTTCGATTTGCCAGGTTTCTCTAGAGGTAGGATCGTATGCGGATAGCGTAGCTCGGATGACGATCGCTCGAGCGACAATACCAGATGGATGTAGCTCATTTTGTACGAGCCATAACTTCACGGGTGTCAAATGCGAGGACGAACTTGGTGAAAGAGATTGGGAGGCGTAAATGGGTCCTAACGTTGGGAACTTCCATGAACCGACTGGAGACTACTAGAGATGCCCTGTGTTGTGGAACAGTGAATCAGTAAAGATTTTGAAGTTGACTGGAAGTCAGCAGGGTTCGGCTGCGGACAGGAACCAGACTAGCATAGTGCTGATCCTAGAAGACTAACCTGCCGCTGTACTTAATCTTACACTCTCATAGAGCCCCTATCTTGGGCGAGGCATATGAGCCGTTGTAATTATCAAGGCCGCGTCGTCTACTTCAATCCTGTCATGCCAGTATCCGGGCCAGTGAAGCCCTCGACCAGCAGCATGACGAAGCATACTATCAAGTAATGCAAAGCTACATGCGGTTAATAGTTATAATGTCAGATGAAGTTCTGGAATTGAATGTCAAGCGCCTAACCCAAGCATGCACTGATCTACAAGCCTGGAGCAAAGAGTCAGGAGATCGAGAAGCTGTTACCCATTCAAGCATCCTGATCACTAGTACCGCGCATGAGACGGGTTCTGGTCATCTGGATGCGGAGATCTTGCAGAAGAGGTCAATTACCGTGACAGCAGAGCTCGTGGTGCTTTATTGTGACAATAGCTACCTCATACTTGCGTTCAGCACTCGTGAGTCTTCCCTGGTGATGTAGCAGGCTCCAACAATAGCAACTCACGAGCCTCGCAGCGGCTGCTACAACGTGGTCTAGAACCCTTTTTGAAGGAAGCAACGCCGGTTCTGACTCCACATCGCTGGAATAGATCGAGGCTTATGATTACACACAGTTCATGGCGCTGGAGATCTTTCTATGCTCAGATCTGGGTAGGTTTACGTCGTGGTGGAAGATATTGGCACATGATTTCTGGCGGCAGTTCCGCAAAACTCGTGGGGCCAGGCTTATGAGTGGCAATCCGAACGTGGAGTACTATGAAGAGAACCGAGACGAAAAATCTACGGCATTTTTGGTGCGTATGGAGATTTCGATGGCATCCAACGAGATAAACAACCCAGCAAGGATGTCACCCGCAATTGAAGACCAGCAATGAGATGCCCAAGTGCGGCGCTTCTCTTTCCAAGGTTCATGGAGGCTGCCGGAGTATAGGCAACGCCAATTCTTCCAAGCAGAACTCGCGATTGACGTGAAATGGGGTCGAGCAAATGATTGCCCGCTGTGCATTCGGAGTCGTGGTTTTGTGCCATGAGTGGCCGGTTATGGGAGCTAGAACCTCGAGCGTTGCATCGACGTCCAAGAGATGCACGTCAACGCCGTAAACGTTATCAATAGCAAGATTTGTCCCTGTGGCAAGGTAGACCAGATAAGAAACTGTAAAACTTATGGTCCCTGGCTGTGTGGGGATTGACGGCGGGATGCTCATCAACTATGAGCCCTTATCTGCACTTGGATTAAGGCAAGTACCTCGGCTCTTCGCTTTAGTGCGACTTGTTAGTGAATGGGTAACTTTAGCCTGATCTCTTCATGTTGGATGACTTGAGGGCTTAGTCGTGTAGTTGTCGAAGAGAGTTTTGCGAGCATAAGTTCACAATCGGCACAGATGATGGTGGGCTAAACCCGGCAGCTGCAAGCAAAGATTATGTGGCTTCGACCTTCTCATTGACCGCTGTGGCGAGGTCAGCGGGGTGAAGCGCTGGCGACGTTATTGTCGAGGGTTGACAGCCGACTGAAGACTTCGTGCAGGGATCCCAGAGCAGACTGGATCCATGGACGACATTGATTCAAACATCACGAAACACCAAGACAAGAGCAGTCCAAAACCGGAACGTCTTTATAACCCTACAGATATTACTCCGCTATCGCTCTCCCCTGACATATGACACCCTCAATGGAGACGTCTTCCAACGCCTAGTATTATGACCAGTCAAGCAGTCCAGTCTTCATCTCCAACCATGGCGCCTAGTATAGCTAATAGTTTTCCTTAAACTTCTTCACGGTGTCGATGCGCTCTGACATCTGTGTCGGAGACGACGCTCTGCGCTTTTGGCCCCTCGTAGAGCTAGAGCCCCTCCTAGAGCCCCTATCAGGGGTAGAGCCGGCGGCGTTGGGTACAGACCCAGCTTGGCTATCCTCTCTTATGAGGCGCACATCCTCACCTTCATGACCCACTTGGGGAAAATTGCCAGCACGGTCCTCCAAGAATGGGGAGGGGGTTGCTAGAATGATCACACGTTCGCCTTGATCTTCAACTTTGTCATCCTCTCGATCGCGGCTCCCCGAAAATGCGGCAGTGGTTGCGGGCGCGACATCAGGACTAAGGCCAGCAGAGGCGGCGCCTTGAAGGTCAGAGACACCAGGTTCCGAATGCGCTGGGCTAGAACGACGTGGTGATGCTGTAGCAGCCATGACGGCGTCGTCAGCTTGGTAAGTCTCCTGTGGTGGAGTTTCGAGATCGATCGGATACTCGGTAGATGACCCAGACCTCGGCGCACCCGAGGGATGGCAACGCTTATTGATGGCAGTAAACTTGGAACCAATGGAGGCTCGAGTTTGAAGACTCTCCGGCATTGTTGTATCTCGAGCTGTGTTCATGGCTGTTCGGTAGGATGGAGCGGAAGTAAAGTCTTGCGTAATGAAGGAAGGCCCATACTCATATTGTCCGTTCGGGCTTTTGCCATTGTGAAAAGGAATACCGTTTATCATTCGCTGTCCATAGTCACTTGCTGTCGGGTTACGGGCCGTGTCGGGGAGTGATGTGTGGGGTGCGACTGCACTGTGATCAGGAGTAGTAGCGTGGGCCCCGCAGCCACTCGAGAGGTGTGAGCGACCAGGAACAGAGCGGTCGGGTGTATCGATAAGGCCATGCGAGCGCCATGATGGATCTATCAACCCGAATTAGCGGCCTTTCTGGGAAGGTCAAGACGGGAGGTGGAACTCACTCGTCTTCACAAACTGACGAGACATCATCTCCAGTGCAGCTACTCTTGCCTCTGTCGCCTTGTTCATGAGATCACTTCGATCCAGGGCGCCCTGGAATCTAGTCGTCAATTTCTTCTCGAGCAGCGCCAATGCAGCGAGGATACCCTCTGGACTGGCTACGTTGGAACCCGCTGACACACCGAATTGCAGATTTGGCTGAGGTTGGTCCATCGAGGGGTGCGTTTGTGCCAGGCCTGCAATGGCTGCGTCCGAACTCCTTGTGGTTGGTGGGGCCTGCAATGGAGCTGAGGTGACAAGCCTTGGGAGTGTTCTCCTTTCCATCACCGTGCGCATCATAGTCGGAGTGGATTGGGCACCATCCTGTGGGGCGGACTCCTTACCAATCGGAACGTACTTGGCAGTGTAACCGAAGTAAGGCTCTGAAGGTATGGGCCCTTGGACCGACGGCGGTTGCATCGTCGGATGCACTGGACGTTGAAGTTGGTAACGTTGTTGAGACTCGCTTAGGCCGCTGTCTAGGGTTTCGATAACACGCGTTAGAGGTTCTGGCCCTGGGACAAAGTGCAAGCCCGATCGCCAATTGCGCATATAGCCGCCGTGGTCTTCGATACTACGAAAGAGCTCCCGTTGCTTTTCATCATGTGCCAAGAGGAGGAGGTCGGGGCGGACCTTGAGCCTCAAGAGAAGGCCGACTTCGACATGGTCGGACCCCGCTGGAGTGCTCGACGGTGGGGCGCTCATATTGATGGGATGGTAGTTCATAGCCGGCCAGTCAGGAGTGAAGTGTTCAGCAGAGAGATGAGGGTAGAGAGGTCCAGAGTCCTGCGGGACAGGTTGCTCTTATCCCTCTCCCCGAGAGCTTCCGTGCAGTACTTCCTCCTAAGACCTCCATCGCTTGTCCGCAAGCTATCAGTGCCGCTGGCGGACCGCCGACGCCACAGAGACACGTTTTGGTTCGTTCGCAGTGGGGGACAGTGGATCTGGGGCAGGTCGCTGACTTTCGCCCGCGCGCGGTGAGTTAGGAGAGGGTTGTGCCCACACGCTATGAGTCAGTTTCAGTGGCAAAGAAGGGTTGGGTGTCGGTTCGAGCTGCGAGGTTAAGTTCAATGAAGCCTGTTTTGCTTCTTGGTGCTGGCGGAGGAAACCGCTAAAAGTTATTGATAACCGTGCGGCAACCCGCCTCCAATGCCGCCGACGGTTGTGTTTCAGATGGCAACCTCCACATTGCACACCTGTCATGTACTCACCGGCTGCGAATTTTCTCCCGAGTGGGTTCCATGAAGAGCACGGATCAGCGATCAGCGCGGTGCAGTTTAGGCAACGTCTTCCGTGACACTGGCTCACTATGGAGGCACCAGCGAGAGCATCACGACTGCAGCAGGCTTTTAGGATACATCGAAGCGCAATCTTTCAAAAGTACCAATGAAGCTGAGACCCGGGATGAGATAGCTGCAGTGGATAGTGACTTCTCTCTGCCCGGTCTATCGTAATTGCCGCGCCTTCATCGATCTACTAGTGGACACAGCATGGGCTCCAGCCAGCATTTCTTTTCCCTCTCCGCCGGGAACCTCGCCATGTTTGGAAGAAGCTAGCGTTTGATGAGTCTTCAAACAAACGCACAGTGTCCCGACACGTTGGTAAACCAGCAAGCAGCTCGCAGGGACACAAGGATCGTCACCAAATACGAGCGTTGAGGCCCGTGTTGGAGCGCAAATGGCACATACCCACGCAGTTACTGCCCCATCTCTCCACGTTTGGAGCTTGACCGCGACGGCTGTCACTCTATGTGGTAGCACCAGAAGACCACGTGGTGCACCCCGGTGCGTGGCAGATCGGACGTGCACCCGCGCGCGACTCAGCGACGGCACGACACCACTGCAGCCTCCCGTGCCTCCCAAATGAGCCGGCTGCTAGTGCTTACGGCTTGCACGAGCCGGCATGACGCTTTTCGCAAGAACGGGTATTGGCGAAACTAGCGGAGCTCGCATAAGAGGGCCCGTCGATATGGTTCCCAGGGCCTGTGGCTAGCCATCTCGTCTAGCCCACACAACATCCACGCAGTGACCAGTCGACTCGCATACGACTCTAATTTTAGGTCATGCAAATGCCTCTTTGCAAGACTCATTCGCTGGCACCGTTTGATGGGTCGATATGATCCAGTTCGGATTCGTTATTGAAAAAGAACATCGACGCAGGGTTCCGTATGCACCTGCGACGGGTTCAGGGGACATTGCCGGCAGCCCCTTATTCCAGGGTGAATATAAGCTGGCACAGCGGCGACATGCAGTTCTTGTCTTGGCCTTCGTTGGTATTGCGAGTGCCCTCTGCATGCATCGCCCTGACAGTCCTCCATCTACTATCAGGACACGCTGAATGGGTGCCCAAAGGCTTTGCTAGACAAACTTGGGCTCCATCAATGCGGGGTCGCTTCCGACCCCCAACGTTAACGAGAGCTTTTGAGTCATGTCACGTCAAGTTCATCTAGTATTCAGGCCTCTAGCGTTATGAGCTTCGTCTAAGCGCCTACTATTGTTAGAATCTCGCTTGTCGGCACATGCCTGGATCCTAAGGCTGCGCGAGCGGGGGTTTCACTTCAGCTCGACCGAACATGAGTACTGCGGGGTCCTTTCACACCCCCTGTTCCGCTCGGTAACGTAGCTATGGGGTCTGCGACAATTGTGGCTGTACCGCCTCAAGATAAAGCGTGGAAGGAGAACAATCTCAACATGGCGTTCGACTCACTGAGTTTGGCATCATACCTCAAGTTCAAGAGTCTTCGTAAGATCACCTTACATCGGCAAAACACTGCACTCCGCTGGGAGGAAGAAGTCGACCTTGGGAACTCTACTCCAGAAGAATGGATGAAAGAGCTTGGTCGTTACACCAAGGCTAGGTTTTCTGAGGGGACGAAAGGTAACACGCCTAGCTCAAATACCACAACGGAGTGAAGAAGGACATGCCTATCTTGCTTGTTGAAGAGGGAAGATCACCAAATGCATGAGGGTTTTCGTCGAACCAACGGCCAAGGGTATGTACCGTAGGACAGCATTCAAACTATCAGAATGCTGATCTGGCGATCTCGGAATTGCTGTTTAGGGGTGTTTGGAGGTAGACTGGGGTCTGGGTTTCCTTGTATCTCTTTTTGTTCTCGACGAGTATCGGTGTCTGAGATGTTTGTTAGCATGAAGTCGTCTTGGATCAAGTTTAGGTGTTCCGTAAACACGTGAACAATACACGTCAATTTATTGTATACTGGCCCAGCATCGCAAAAGCGTTAACAGATGCATGACCCGACTACGAACCGTGCAAATCTAGCCCAATGTCGATTGCCTTTTCATTTTAGTTACATTTCCAACCCTCGAGAACACCGTCTTGATAGACTATTTCACAAAGTTGCCTGCGAACGCATCGTGCTTGATGTCACAGCGCTAGTCTGGGACTCAATTCCCACTTTGGCTCGGGAAGAAGAGGTTCCCAAGGGTTTGCGCAAACAGGCTCCAGTGTAAGTGTAAGCTATGGCGCCGTAAGACAAAGGCAAAACGATTCCCTCGCCCGCGTAAGAGGAGATGGGGCTATACACTGCTAACCGGACTAAAGGGATTATCGGTTCGCCGGGTCGTCCATGACATTTGAAGATTTAAACAAGTGAGGCGGAGCACAACGGAGAAAAGTCAGTGTGGATAGAAATCCAGATCAACCAACGGAATTACCACGGCCTGTAGGGTGGCACACCAGACCGCGGCCGCGCACTACGATCTAGAGTCGAAGATCCAAAGTCCAGATGATTTATACGTGTCTCCTTTGATCCACAGCGCTTCTATCCTTGAGCCATGGCTGTATTTGGCGACGAGGTTTTCGCGATGTCATGAGGCGTGGCGTCCTGATCTTGACCCTGGAATATGTTCATCGCCTATCTTATGCGCTTCGCAGTGAAATTGGAGGCAAGATCGTAGAAGCGGATTGATGTAGACGTGCAATCATACAACGCTGGCCCGCACATGGATCAGTTGCAAGTTTTCGGTAGCTAGCGTCAGTTTCCGGCGAGGACTAAAGCTTTGGAGGCTGGACAGTGTCTCGGAGAAGTGTGTCGAATTTCTGCGGAGAATTGGCAATCGCGTTTATGAGGAGTGCAATACCTTACGTTAGCACGTCGGTATGCGACATGTCCTGCTTCAAATAGATACTATCGTGCATTGAGGGGCGCCGCGAGGTGGCCTCCACCACTTATATCTTAATTGCAGTGGCAAAATACCTTGAGTCTGGCTCACGTGTCTGTACTTTAGAAATTGTCTGCTTTTCAACTCGTCCCAACTAATAACTATCGTCGACTTCGCAAGGTTTGCGCAAGCGCATCTACTGGTTGCAGCGGTACATCTTGCGCCTTTTACATCACCCATATCAAATTAAACACTTGAACGCGAAATGAGTCCCAGATGCTAGGACTTCTCGCTCCAGTGCCTAGCTTAATCATAGCTCCTTCTGAAGCAGATCGTTCCCACGTCTGCGTATTTAAGAAGTCAGAACGCTTCACTCCAGCACTGCATGAAGTGGCTGGGTAAGCTTGCATTCGCCATTTTGATGTTGCCTCGGTCACGCCATAGGCGGTTATGAACCACCAAATGACTTCGAACCAAGCGGCCGCGGCTATTGCCAACCTCATCAGTCGGCCGAAGACATACTGTTTCGCGCTCTTTATATGAATGCCTAGGCCAGGAATAAGTCCTCAAATATGAGGCGGTGGTGTGTGTGGTGTGTTTCGCGGTAGGTGGTAGCGATGTAAGCCATAGGAGCTTAATCGCATACAATCTTGACACGTTTAAGGGGTAAGATTCTCCGTGCCTCGCCTAGCAGGATCTTGCTTCCAAACCTGTGAAGATGATCTTTATACTCGCTGATCGGGCCATCCTCCGTGAGGTAGACGAGTACGCCAGCAACATGACCGATGTGGCTGAGCATCTAAACCTCAACTTTGACGACTGTGACTGGCTTCCCAGTATTGCATCCCAACCCGCTTGCGATGCACACAGCAGCAAAACTCAGGAGACGCTGGACCATGCTCCTGGAAGTTTTGCACCCGCGCCGACCCCTCCTCGAGAGCTGAAATATGCGGAGTATGAAATTAATCTAGTGTATGCAACCGGCTTTACAAGGCGAAGATTTGCGAGCTACATCTCGTTTCATCGCGCCGCGATGTACACCGAGCTTGCCTTAAGATATTAACAGGACTAGACAAAAGCTCCGCCAGTAGCGCTTCCGAACCTTCCAGTCTAATGCGCGATGCATTAGATGAGATGATTAGAGAGTCTCGAACGGTCTCGCTGGTAACCTCGACTCCCCGCTTCAGAACCACTCATGATCACGTCCTAGTTCCTGCACACTTCGAACGCCGGCAGATCAACGTTCGGTTGAAAATACTCGATCATTTCTCGCCAGCCGTCACGATACTGTTTTCCTACCCGGCTCAGACACACTATACCTCAAGATACACTAAAGGAAAGATTGTTCGATCTCCTAGCTTCAACCTCCCACACAGTCGTGTCGGACAACCCCATTGGAGCGATGCGAGTTGAACAGTTTAAGGAACAGAATACGTGAGCAGAAGCCCGTGTGTATTAAGGTTAGCTGAGAGCAGTTCATGTAAAGTGCAATCCCGCACCGCCATTCTGACTTTCGAATGCTGTAGTCTGTGCTGGATCAGTCTGAATATAGTCGCGAATGTACAGCCGATGCCTCAGCGTTTTGCGACCAGACATTTCATCAAGTCTGGCTTGAGAACAGACCTGACAACGACTTGAGGTGACATCTCAATCGACTACGACGTTGACTTGGGTGAGGAAGAGAGAGGCAGAAAGCTTGCTTGCCTACTGGACCTGCGGGGAACACTCGGAGCATCTCATGTTCTTTTTGGGTGAAGTTCATAATCTGGATTCTACTGCGCATCAAGATCCTCACCTTTGATAGGAGTAAGAAAGTACGGGTTACGATTCTGACCATAGTACGAACTCCAGTACTTTCCGTGCGTGGTTAAGTGGATCCTAGCAAAGCACCTCTACCACGATCGCGCCGTCTCATTGACGATGTGGCCACGAAGGTTCAAATTTAGACTAGAACGGCAAAGAGACTCTTCGAGATACTCCCCAATTGTCGGCAACATCGAGACAGCATTTGCTCAAAAACGACCTTAGGAGGCCGACGAACTCAGCACCTCCATCGGTATCTGCATTTGAAGAAAGCCAATTTCAATACCTAGGGTCAGAGAGCTGTACATACATACTCATATTAATAATACAGCTTACTGTGTTCCAACTGCGACATACCTCAGTTGACGACGATTACTTCCCTTCGTACATCAGATATAAATCCAACAAGAACGTTCGCTAGCGGGCCCAATCTCAGAAGAATCAGAAGTTCTCTTTCCAAGCTCATCCGATCTTTCGCAGCACGGATTGTCTTCTTCTAGAACGGCTATGGGTATATGTTGACCGCTTATTTGTTCTTGCAACTCTCTTATTTACGGCCAGTGAAGTGTTTCGCCGATTGGGAGCTTCTGATTCTGCTTCTACTTTTTTGCTGGCTTGATCGAACTAATTCGAAGTGCTGTTCCGGATTCTTTCATTCTGAGCGAGGAGAGAACGGTCGTTGTGGGCTGCTCCGCCGTAACTTCATCGCAATTGGGCAAGTACCATTGCAAGATCGTTGGAACAACTCCCCGTTCAGGAATATCCCGCACGCCAGCGCTGTCGCACCGCCAAACAAAGGCCACTTACTGCTGCTCCTCGTATTCGCGAGATGAATACTGGATCTAGTCCTAGTGAATTAGACTTGTAAACCTGGAATTACCACCGTTCTGATTGTGGAGAGAATATAATTATCTTGAAAATATCTGGACCCTGCTTCTCCGAACAATTCACTATGTGTGTATTATGCCGAGATATTATTCGGACCGCAGAAGACGTGAAGATAGAGATTCGTGGTCTGCGGAACCTCTTCAATTCGAAGCCGAGCTTCTACGTTCCAACGCTACGATGCATATCAGAAAAGGTTTGACGAAGCAACTGTGTAGCGCGATAGTCGCAACGGCGCTTGAATTTCCCTCGAAAAGGTAGACGAGCAACGACCCCGCACTCCGTTCCTACAACTACGCCCGCATCGTACTGCGTGACCCGGGAATCCGTGTGTTCTAGTTGTTTCATTCCAGCCACTCCAAGATCGCCGGGAAAGAATCCACACTGGGTCCGCCGCCAAGCGTTTGACCTATCGTCTTCCAGACCTGACACGGCTTGATCACTTACCCAGCAAGATAGCCCATGGAGCGTGGATCCGTTGATTTCCAACTTAGTGTTAGCTGCAAATGCAAGTATACGGACCCAGTCTCTGCATTCTATCTTCGTTTACAATGGCGGTGCATCGGAATACTCGCGGGTTGTATCTACTTGTTCCATACATAAGTCCGCCAAGCTTATCTACATCTTCGAAACACTCGCTCCAAAGGCACTCGTGTCATCGGGTGATCTGTCGACTAGCTAGAGATTCAACTTGACACACGCGAAGGACACACAAGGTACCCATGACTATATCGCTTCTTGAATATAGACACTGAATGAGCGGTATGTTCGTTGGATTGAAGCGCCTGAAATCCTCCTTCCGATCAGGAGAAGTGAGCGAGATGCCGACAACAGGTCTTACGAGGTATTCAGATCGCGACGTCAACCTGTTGGAATCTGCAGGCTTTCTGCAGACAGTCAGTCCTACTGCATACTCATACGCGATAGCTTGATGACTCAAGAGATGCGACTTTACCGTGGGAGTGAAAAGACAAGTTAGGGATCGATCAGTATTGAGTATCCACGATTGCCTCTTTTGGCCGCAAGCAAGCTGTACAAGGGTTCTGTCTGAACCTTGGAGACATCGATCATGTATACTCTGCGAACCATGACACGCTCTCGACGCAAGGCATGCAAAGTGAAAGAATGGGTAAAAGTTGCGCGCTAATGCTGTTGCCGTTGAGTATCCTCTACTTGTGGTCTCTGACAGCTTTACTTGCTCGCGGTGTCGATCAGATGTCCCGAATGTGATCAAGCGAACTACCAGACGTCACAAGAGAAGCTCCTGCAAGGTCCAATATTGTCATCGGTAGAAACGGATTGATTTTGGCAGTAATGCTAGTACGAAAGGTTGACGCGCGTGGCCTGTGATCATAGTTATGTGGGATGAGGTTTACGCTGGCCAGAAGCTGCTGAGGACCTCGATATCGCAAATTGGTGACTACGGAAGGATCCTCCAATGATCAGGACACACACGCTAGTCGACAGTGATTGACAAATGCTTTTCACTAGGTGATTAAGAGTAATCAAAGGGCCGTCATAGTACGTTCCTTAGGTTCCATAAACCAAGCAAAGTACGAATGGCATGCCATCTATATTTAAGCTCCACCCGCTTGAGCCAATGTCGCTCGGCTGTCTACACATAAGCGCCTCCAACAATAGGAACGGATTACATACACCTTGAACGCTTCTGCCTACTTCAAGCGGGCCTCTTTCTTGACGCCTGGCTTTTTGTCCTCCATTTGGTTGCTGTTGCTAATCACTTCACAAATCGTATGTCCGCCGCATCTAGGCAATCGTCTTGAACTTATATGGCCATAGTGCATGGAGCCATGGTACGGGAAAAACCTAGGATGTTGGGATACGTATATTTGTGGCCTCGTTAATTGAACACCTAGGTAGCTACACTTTCTGGGGTCGACTATTGGATTCTCAATCGCAATAAATCTGTCACACATAAGCCCTTAAGACTCCTTATGGCCTGATTACGTCAGTCGTTGGAAAGATCAGTGATCCTGGTAAACTTCGCAGAAGGATGCTGTGATGTGGGAAAGGTTACACATCGCGACATCGAGATACCATGCTCACTGCTAAAGCTACGACGCCATCGCTGTTACGCCATATAATCAGCATATTAGGAAATCATTAGCAGAGTTACGATGCCGTCGTTACTTCTCTATGAAGTATTTCCTTGATAGCTAGCGTAGTCCGAAAGCACACGTCAAATCCTGAGACCATCTTCCGAATGTATAGATCTGGTGCGGGCGGGTGCAAAATCGGAGATGGTTAAAGGTGGGATGAGAGTTGCAACAGCTTGGCATGAGGCTAACGGAGCTTCCGAAGGCGAGTGAGTAGCCAAGCCTTTCCTATCGGCTTCATCTACAAGAGTCTCGCAGGTCGCGCCCATCAGCGACCGAAAGGAGTCGCATCCGCATCTAAGTTCTAGGGATCACCGACAAAACGACGCTGCTAATGGCTTTCAGAATCTAGTAGCTACGTTCAACATCCTGAGAGTACTATCATAGTAGCAGTCTGACCTCTCAATCGGTATTTCGGCGGCTCATGAGATCCCGCCAGAACCCACGGAGCCTCGACCATTTGCCTCCAGAGACCCCACGCCGCCTTGACCGTTTCCCTCCAGAAACCCCACCAGCAACACCACCAGTAACATCTTTAGCACCGTTGATAGTATCGCCTCCAGGGTCACCTACACGAATGGCTCGAGCACCGTCCCCAGCATCGCCTCCAGCATCGCCTCCAGCATCGCTTACATCACCGTCGGGAGCATCGAACCCAGCATCGAACCCAGCATCGAACCCAGCATCGTCTCCACCAACGCCTCGAGCATCCCCTGTAGCACCGTCTGCAGTATCACCTCCAGCATCGACACCAGCATCGCCTACATCAACGCCTGTATCACCGTCATCGCCTATGCCATACCCTTCAGACCCCTCGTGAACATGAACTTCACCATGCCCTTCAGTTGGGCTTCTATCATTGCTTCCGGTACTCTTGACTTCGGTTTCTTGTTGCTTGCGAACCGGGATGTACGCTTGCGGCTTGCCTGCTTCGAAGTCCCACTTCATACGGCACACTTCATAAGTGCCGGCTTTTAGTGGCTTGGGTTCACTCTCTTCCTCGATCTTAAACTGATTAATGGCGTGAACAACGGTCGAAGGTGGGATTGCAAAGTCTTTCTGGACCCATTGCCAAACAAGCTTATCCACTGTGGTCTTTACTTTGTTTGGATTGACGATGTAAAGATTCCGTGCCATGTAGCTGCTACTGTCGGCTAGTAACACAACAGGAACATGGGTTTCTTTCCACGTATTCTCTGATCCATCTCCTGATTCACTACTCCGGTATTGAAGAGTGCCCAGTTGTAGGCCCCAGAGGATATTGGAACCCTGCTCTTGAGCTTCGCTAGACTTCTTCTTCTGCTGGTTCCCTTTTCTTCGCTTCTTCTTCGGCCTCAATCGAATAGCCAAGTAGGCCCGATCATAGAGTTCATCGCAGTCTACAAGTTCGTCGAACGGGCATAGGAATGGAATATGGGACGTCTTATCAGCAGTAATTTGATTCTTCTCGGCCAGCTCTGAGATGAAATCACTGTCGAGTGGGAGGAATGCAACAGAGTATTCGCGATCCAAGTGTTCGTGGCGCCCTATCAGTTTGAGCGGCTTGTCGGATCGGAAAAGTACTTCGACATTAGTCCAGTCATGGATGGGTTTGCTTCTTACGTCTTCAATGGCTTCTTCGATGCGAAGTCGACGTATCTCCTCGATCTCGGCGTCGGTGAGAATACGCCTTGGTTTGCGGCTATCGAGGTCTTGCAGATGGCGATCCACCCACTCTTGGAACTCGGTGAATCCATCGCGTAATTTGATACCAAGCCTGTCGCAGGCTTCTAGGAAGTCTTCTTCGCTATTGTCGTAGTGTCTAGTAAGTGTATCCATGAGTGAGCGTTGCTTCTCGCCTGACAGTGTAGAGAAGGTCGGTGGCGGTGGCTCGGGAGAGGTGGAGCCTGAATCGCTGCTCGGACTTGGCAACGGTGGTGATGTGGAGAGTTGGTTGAAAGTTTTGCTATTTGTCCTCCGAGGGTTCTCGCCCTGACGTTCTTCGTGGCTCTGTCTCTGACCATTTCTTCGCTCGAGATGGTTGATTTCGAGTACGCTTCTATTATCGAGTCCGCTCCTATCCTCGATCCGCTCACCATCTTGGATGACACTGTCATTTTTGATCTCGGCTTTGATGTTGCCGTTGAGGAAGCTGACAACTTCGCGCTCATCGTGACTATTGCATCGAGTTTTGCCGTTCTTGATGCTGAAGTCCATCTGATTGTCGTATTTTATCTATTCTCTATTAGCACTTGTCCAACGAATAGTCGTTGAGATGCACCTTCGGTAATTGGAAAGCGTGATCTTACTGAACCCGGAATTTACAAGATTGAAGCAGGCGTCAATGTTGCCCTTAAATACTACTGCCAAGCCGCTAATCGGCGGCAGCTCCGAGAGCACGTGCTAGCGGTAATTGCAGGTTGTCCCATGAGACCTGTTTGTATGACAAATCAAAAAGCGAATGAAGGGTACTGCAAACAGAGCCTCTTACAACTAAGACGGGTATTGCCACCTCACTGTGTAGATTGCGTCAATCAATCGACGCTATCTAGGTCGCAATTAAATTAAATTACATATTCAGTTTGGTGTTCGTCATATGCGTAGAGTTTCCAAGTCAACGTCTTACACTGGGCTGTTCTGACACGGCTGACGGTGATTGCTGGTAGCGATTGTGTGGCAAACCTTTTGTCAAAGAAGACGATTCTACCTTCTGACGGCCTTGCGGTGAAGTAGGCGAGGAAACACATAGGCGTCGCATCATTTCTATTTGTGTGACTCAATGTGGGCATCGCTTTCTATCCAGCGAATCAGGTCCTTGCGACAGTTGCTCTTCTGCTGATCGGTGCTTTCGATTCTCGCGCAGCTATGGTAAATGCTGTTGCACTGCAAGCCCTCCTTAATCAGTTCTATCGTTGAGCTTGATGTTGTCTTAGATATAAAGCACTTCAGCGCATTGTATGACTATAATAGAAGCTGGTCCTACGGGCTAAGATCAAGCTCGACCATTCTTTCCGAGTCGGACACTCAACATACCCAGAGCTCAAAAGGTCCTCACTAATTGAAGAGCCAGGGTGGTTTCCAATCACATGTCTCGATATACTACTGGAAGTTTTAGCACAAATTAAACTTAGTCTTTGATGGTACTCTACATTGGCGAATATTGTCTGTTTCCTGCTACAAACAATTGCTACTCGAAGTTATTTTACGATGGCAATTGCTTGATGATGGCAACTGATTCATGATAGCAATTGAGTCAGGAAATGGCTTGCTGAGATGAGACCGCTGTACTTGAGTCAAGCAAGAGGCGCACCACGTCGTATCACTACCTCAGTATGGAGTATCTAGGAACCACCAGACCGAAGCCCCTCGACTTTAGAGTGCGAGGCACTTATGACGAAAACAAAAAACTAGTCGTAATCAACATCAATGGTAAAGATATCAAGTGGCACCGCGAGGGACTCAACCATGTTCGCATCCGATTGGCGGCTATACGTGTATGGCTGGACGACATCAGACATCAGATAAAGTGTTTCCGTGCGTCGGTCCAAAAGTCCACAGAGAGGGAGCTAAGGTTTGCTCGCAAGTATTTCTTCTGCGCCTAGGGCTTCTTCTGCTAATTCTCGCTTAGTTCTTCAAGGTTCATTCGTTCTCAGAACTCGCTGGGAAATAGAATGCGTACTCGAAGTGCAAGTCAACCGTATTCAGAAAATAGTTGATATCGACGAACTCACTCTGGACTTGCCCGAGGATGTTGAGAAGGATAGCACATTAAAAGCTATGATAGATGGCTTGAAAAACGATCTTGTCACGATACAACGCGATTCGACCTTGAACGAGGTACAGACAGCTGCACGAGGATTCCCAGAATCTCCGGAAAGACCAAGCATGGGTATCCCAAGAGCTAGCTCTCGAGAATTGCTTGTGTCGCTAATCGTAGGAAATCTCTGGGCAGGTTGGAATTCCCTTGCGATTATCACTATTAAGCAAATGACTAATTCGAATATAGATATCGCGAGGAGGTTTTTGCCCGCACGAACGACACACCCGCGCACGAACTCTGGGAAGAGATTGTACGAACACTCCAGGCGAGGTTGGTGACCGAACTCGAGCTGATACGACCATTCCTTGGATGTCGAGGAAATAGGACCAAACGGCAGAGGTCCTTCTGGTCGGTGACGATAGTATACTGCTTTACATGTGGGATAACGGGTGCAACCAACTCGCGGCTGCAGGACTTCTACCCTGAGATTCAGGAGTGCCTGAGTCACATGTGGTCAGCAAGGGTCCCCAAAAGTTGGCTTCTCAAGCGGTATCACGACTTGTACGAGGCAATGAAGAAACGAGCTGCTGCCGGCAAGCAGCCAGAGAAGCCTCCAGCGGATGTATCTATGGCAAATCACCTGACTCAAGCCTTCGATATCGATCTCAAACCCCTAGCGATGTGCCGGGTATGCAAGGAACTGAGGGGAAATACTGAACTACTTACGCTCAAGCCTACCTCAACAATCTACCCTGCCTGCAGTTGCGCAGAGTGTGTGTGTACATTCTGCTGTCGCTCTATCGACAGCTGTTTGTTGGGTCCGGCAGAGTCTCTCGAGAAAGGCGGGGCTGAGCTAGTCGAGCGCCTACGGGAGCTTCAGAAGCTGAGGTTTAATATTTAATCGGAAAGCAAGAGTCTAAAGTTTTGTTGACAGCACCACAGCCAGGATAGACATAGATCAATAGATTTCATTTTTCTTTCACGTCATTTGCGCGCTATATATTCCTCGCAGCTGCCTTGCGCATTTGACTTTTTTTTGGCCGTGCTCAGCATGCCGAAGAGCTTGATATGTCCTTCATGATCTGACACCAGCTTGTAATAGCTGCCTTGGAAGTCCCCACAAGGTTCTTCATCTGCGATCAGGCGTGGTAAAGGCGGATTGAGAACGCCACGAAGTTTGGGTGATGGCTGCGCGTGGACTAGTGGTGCAAGAATACTGTTGTGCTGAGTGAAGGTGTGCCGAGCCATTCAGGTTCTTTTCGTTCATGGCCAGCTCGTCATTGTTATCCTTCTCCTGCTGATCAATATTTGACTCAGGAGTCGACTCAGCAGGTGTACGTTAGGAATTACTATGATTTTATAAGGTAGGTAGAGATACGTATAAGTACTTAGTCGAGAACTATAGGATTTTTATAAGTAATAGACTGTACTGTTGCTGTAATAGGTAAGAATGAGAGCTTACGCCATTGTGCTGCTCAACTTTTATCTTTGCCTTCGGCTGGATACTCATCGACCGCTAGCCTATCAGGTTCGCCAGCGTCGAAGGGTCTCCAATCTGAATCATGTTCCGTCAGAGTGCTATACTCCAGAGTCGCTTTGCATTTCCTTTCGATGCCCGCCTCGTTCGTGTCTTTGCGCTCGCTTTTGCGCGCTTTGGAGTCGTTTCATCGGCATGTTCACACTTAGTGTCGTCAGTGTTGGTTTTACGAAGCTAGACGTGCGGATCATACTGAGCCTCGGTTATCTCGGTTGTACGCGCGATGTTTGAACCGCACGAGCTTCGTCCTAAAATGTGACTTTTGACAAGAATTGCCACAACAGATATCGCGAATCTCCTCCCCAGGACCCCCCTTTCCGGCATTCAGTTAATTTCTGTGGACACGTGGACGGCGTCTACTATTTCGCATAATTATTATTATCATTAACGATCGCATTTGCACATGCTGATAAGGTCTAAAAACCGATGTTGGAGCAGCCCTCTATTTAGTTCACCAGCTCCACTCGCAAGTGCTCTGATGCCATCATACCTAATACAAGGCTGTCAATAGCAGCGTATATGTGGAGCTTGCTGATCCGCGTATTGAGCCAGGCAGGGTGATCAGGCATCCCGCCCTGTTGAGGCGCTCGGCAACCTCCCCTCCAATTGCGCGGTTCAGTTGGGAACTTCATGCTGTCCTAATTAGACAACCTCTGCGCCTTTGTCGTAATTGTCGAAGATCTGGCGGAATGGAAATCGAGTAACGAGCTACTTGGTACGGTGGTCGAAAAGCTCGACGTTGCGCAAGCGGACGGTCTACCTATTGAGCCATTGTGCTTTGGGCGAAGCTCGTTCTTAGTATGTATGGTGACGGCAACAGCCATCCTCGAGATATTGATTACTCGGTATTTGGCGTCAATGGATAATCGCCCACTTCCCAACAGGACAGTTAGTTTCCCATCCATCCCCCTTACAAGAACCTCGCAGCCTCAAAGGGCGAGGCACAGATGTCCAACAGAAGTCGCCCGCCCCGAGTCACAGATGATTCCGGTTGCCGCGGGGATGGAAGCAAGCCTAGGCTTTTGACCCTCGATGGCGAAGGCAAAATCTCAAAGGCAAAGCCTTCCGTTAAACAAGAATTAACGGAAGTGTTCACGGAATACGACTGCAGACATCGCCCGTACAACGTTTTGCACAACATAAGTCGGCACGAAAGCAACCGACAAGCTGACGCGAAAGGCGAAGCAGAGTCCTCCATCTTCACAGATACAGGTGTAGAGACAACCCTCCCAAATCCAAGCCTCGGAAGCCGGCCGGGCCCGGCACTTGGGCAGCACGATGCCGACGGCTATAACATCCAGACAGCAATGCACCTCCGTTGCGAGACCTATTCCTGCCCGTCTCAGACTCACCGGAAACGAAAGCTCCGATTGCCATGGTCGAGTCGCTATTTCAATATATCGGAGGACTCTGAGGATCAGTCCCACAACTGCCGCGACCGATCAATGTGGGTCAGGCAGACACAGCCCGTAAATTCACGATAGATCTTCGAGGCATGCTTCCCAAAAAGCCTATCCAGACTCTTTCGACAGACAACACTCTGCGTTCGAAGGAAATGGCGGTAAAAGGCAGAGATTGCATTTTGCACACCAGACACGACACCGCAAGGGATGCGACAGTGGATGCTGAGGTAGAAGGCGCTGAAGCCGCAGACGCCGCAGCTGAACCAATTCACTCACAATCAGCAACGTGGTTGCAGTTGTCGCCGTCCCATTAATCGTCTTTGCGTATCCTGTGTCGCTGCCGTTTTGGGTCACTGGGAAATGCGCGCCTGGCGCGCGCGTATCGCCCCGGTTCGCCGGCTTCGGCATCGTTAAAAGTTTTGGACCAGCCAACGAATTGTGTTAAATTATGGGGTTTGGGTTTCGCTTTCTCAGACTCACAGTTGCGCTGAAGAGCAGTTTTCTCGCTAAAGAAAACAAAATGCAGTAGTTGTCACATTTATATGCAACAAAGGCATTGAAGACCCGATGTGGATCGTATGGGCATGAAAGTACTTGCTGGAAGGAGCCTTCAGCGTGACCAACTAGAAGGAAGAGAGTGAGGATAACAGCCAAAAAAAAAGAACACGACCTGACTAGAGTTTGAATCCGGGACCTTGTATTGACGTTCTAGCTGGACAGTATAAACATCCCTATTATCGGCGTAGCAAGTCCTAAACGGTAAATGCAGATGCCCGCCTTCCTCCAATCGAGCTACCGTTTATCCTACAACCATAACACAAACCACCTTGATACTCGCAAGTCGAATCAAATGTTCACGCTTGCGTTCCGTTATTCTCCTGCCGCGCTTCTGCTTCACTTTGCTTGTGTCTTTGTCTTGCACGTAGAGCTCAAGTAGTCTTACTCCGCTGACCTGATCGATGCGAGTCTTCCCCCAAGGAATGAGAAATTGGTTTCCAAGAAAAATGTGATCCAGCTGTAGAGATCATTCTTTCCGGCGAGGCTTGACGCTTCTTCCGTATAGAACGGATGTATTGAGAGTGACCACAGCACGTATTTGTACACTGTCTTGCGGTTTAGGGGGATTGCAGCTAAAACAGTCCGGCCGGTCACTTGCTACGAGCGTCTACTTTGCAGTATTGTTGTACAATGCTCTTTGAGTCGCTAATCGGAATGCATCTCGGATTCTACACTTGCTAACGCATTGGGAGCCTACATAGGGAAGCCATCCCGACGAGCTAGCAAATGACACTCTCCTCGGCTGGGGGCAATTGCGGTGAAAATCACGGCGGTTCACAAGCTCCGTGGTGACCGCGGGCCACAATCTTCGAGTCGTTCTTTACACGAACGAACCGTTCGTGATGCGGCAGTGAGAAATCTAGGTGTAGGGTGTTATGATCACCGCTGTGCTAACAAGCTTTTCACGTGCTGAAGGCGTGCTGCACAACATGCGGTGGCCGGTGTAGTTTTGGACAAGAGCTATGCTGGAGTCCAAGGACGGTCTCGTTCAACGTGATGTATACCATGTGGCTGGGCATTCGACAAACCAGCCCTGGAGTATATCGGGCGTGGGACGATTGGCGTGAGCGATGCGTCTCGACGTGGCCCAGGAGATTAATGCCAGCAGTGCCAGCGCAACTGTGACGAATGTGGGCTCGGGCGTGACGCCTCAGTGGCTCACTCTTTCGTCGCCTTCGTAGCGCTTCTGTGGGGCCAACGATGTGCTCTCTTGCGTCCAATTGATACGCATTGTGAAGGTGGGTGGCCGGGAGGGTTGCAAGGTGGAAAGCGAAGAGGACATAGGATGTTGCGCATGAAGATGAAAATGGTTCAGTGAGTGGGTGACGGGTGGGTGGAAGCTGGGGGCTCGCAAGAGTCGGGGTTGCATATAGCTGGCAGCGACCTGCCGTCACTGCAGGGCCGTGCTTTCACTGCGCAGCAAATGTAACCCGCGGAAGCACTCGTAACTAGACGTCTTCAACCGTATCATTAGACATCTTTGTGGTTACGAAGAGACTTACAGTACCCACTTCGTGCGATGAGGTGAATCGCCGGGCCACTGAGGCTATTGTCGCTACTGGTCTTCACGTGTGTGTTCGAGGTATATCTCGGACTTGGTAACTCCTTCTGGAAGACAGAGAATGTGTGTCTTCATCCAATTGACGAGATCCGGCGTCGGCCTCAGGCCTGGATCACCCTATTCTGTAGCACGCGTTATCGCAGTTGACGAGTCCCGTTGCCGATTTGGTCGATGCACATTCTGCTTGCGCGTCAGGATACAGTGTCATAGCAGCGTAGAATGTGTCTATCATTCTGACGGCCATGATTCAGGATCGAAGCGGATGCCGGGTTTCGGCGTACCGTCATCGCCTCCATGACCTCCATCGGCTACTTCGGCCGTATTTTTGTAGGCACAACCTCGGATCCGGATCGCTGCCGAGATCTTGGTCTTCTCTTTTGAAGGTAAGCTAGTGTGTCCGGGTAGTGGGAGTACCGAGTAGATCGAGCTCTATGATATTGGTGGTTGGCGCGTTGATTGGCCATGTCTTTTCAACAAGCGATACCACCAATTCGAAACTTGAGACTGTCTAGCGTAGGCGGACGAGAAGCACTGCCGTATGACTCCAGAAGTGCTGTATATGTATGTATTGCCATCGTAGTAGACCCACGATTTCATCAGTTGAGCCCGATATGACACTAATCTTGAGAGTTTTACAACGATCGATGTCAGTCATATTGATAGGGAAAGAAGTGTGAAGAATGATGGACTGGTACTGCGGACGTCACACGCTGGAATGTCGACTTCGGGTATTGTATGTAGTTATGATATTTACGTCACTTATATTCGTCTCTGAATGAACACATGTATAGACTTGATTGCTCTAACTATAGAGTCCCAGTATGCGACGCAATTTCGGCGTTGAGGGTAGCTTTGGGGGTTACTTGACGAGTGTAGTAAGGTTGACGACGCGAATCCAGAATAAGAGACGTTACTGACGAAACCATTTGCATAACGGGAAGTGGCATCTCAACATCTGTCGCCATCTCTATCTCCATACCCTCTTAGCAGCCTCATCATGAAACTAACAGCAATAGCGGAACAGCTGTGTGCAGAATTTGGACGTATAATATGGAGCTTGCGAGGGAATGCACCACCGAACGATTAGCGACAACAGATTGCAGAGCCGCATCGCATAAGGCATCAACTGAACATGAACAAATGAATCTAGCAAGTTACCCTCCGCAAATGGTATCAAGCCCGGCCATCAGAAGTACGTAGTTTGATCTATTTTGGACAGTATATTGTCTGTTCCTAGAATGTATCTGCTACCTAAATAGATGTATTGGTAGGGGGCGATGTCATTCCGAAGGAGCAGATAGAAGACTTGCTAGAGACTCTCAACCAAAGCTACAGGTGCATTTGACTTCTAACGTTGTAGAAAAACTTGGAGCCAACGTAGATGCATAGCTGTGGAAGCTCGTCCCGAGCAATCCAATGCGCTGACTTCAGCCACGCACAGCGGCCGGGTTTTTGTCTGCGAGATTTCAGTCAGAGTGATTGCAATTAAGATCGAGCAGCCCTTGCCTAGCTTACCCAGCAAGGACAGTATTCCACTATTTAGTTGACGGGTAACTTTGGCTCCAATTTCTCATGTTGTGTGACTCAAGGACTTAGTCATGTAGAGTGATTGCACTGGGCGGCCAATTCGGCGTGGTTGCTTTGAGTCGGTGCAGACCAAATTCACGTACAATTTTACCGGACAAAGGCAGCATTAGCGCCAGTTGCCAGGCTTTGCTTCCGTTGCCGCAATCTCGACGCGCTTGGTGGGAGATACGTGGATAGTCCCGAAGAATGATGCAATCCAATACTGGGCCTGTTCTAGTTCTTACTGAGTATTGAAGCTCTCTAAAGCGGAGACTGAGCTGCCGAGACGCTTCCCTAGCACTGCCAGCGAACAGTCATTCGCCCAACGAGGTAAGTTACAGTAAGCTGTCGCAATAGATCTATAGCCAGAGCTGTCCGCGTCTATGCATCCACTACCAGTAGTATGTGGTACTTGAAAATTCATCAAACGATAGCGACGCCTTCATTCACCCTGCACCGCTGAGCGACACCAATTCTAGCAATGGAAATGCTGCACATTTCAGCTTTCGTGCCATTTGCGCTGAAAATGAATCGGTACAATCCCAAGGTGCTCCCTATCTCTGAAAAAGACCAAGTGACCCATGGACGCCTCCACGAACTTTGATGCCGCAAGTCAATCAATTTAATGATCTACCATAAGCAGATAGGTGGTGAAGAACTCGATGCAAATGACGGATTACGACCCAATTCTAGTGCATGAAGCTTGTTTCCATAAATCTCCCATACACATATCAATGCTTAGTAGTCACACTCGTCTCTTCTAGCCTTTTTGGGCGCTGTTTGGGGCCATTTGCTAGATATTTATCGAAGATGCCTCCCTGTGCCCAGCTTGCAAAATCCGCCAGCTACGTCTTCGCCCTTTGCGCACTCAGTGCGCTTGGCAACCGATTTGAGTGAGATTCGAGAGAATCTTGGTATATCACGACGCAACAGGAACTGCATTCAAGAAAATGTTTCAACTTCCACGTTTAAAATGGAGACAGCGGTCAACATCATTAGCTGTCTCAGGGGAAGTCGCGTCGGCTCTTTCTCCCACTTGGTTGGGGTGCTATGCGAACTCCCTGCAGCAATCGCCAATTGACTTCCGATGGCGTCCAACCTCTTGCTTGGTTGGCTATGGCTTCTACCGCAATACTATGCTGTGTTGGACTGGTCTATGCTGCAGCCTCTGCGCATTTTCCCGGGCACCTTTACCGACTTCGAGTAGAAACGAGGAGCTTAGAGGACCGGCAGTAGAAATGCTCGACGCTCTGTCTGGATCGTTCGCGTTATCTTGCCACTCGCACTCTTCCTCAGCCGCGATATGGTTATCCCGACAAGGGTGGGTGGTAGAAATGATGACCATTCATCGACGCCCTCGTGTTCTGGTATATCTGGCTAACATGCGCCTATGCTTTGGGCACATACTTGCTTCCGATACTGACATTCCCTGTCCAGGTGGCATCAAGCAAGGAATTGCCAGTCGAGGAAAAGAGGCCGGTCAAGAAGGAATACAACCCAGTTGGGGGTCGTCTGGGCCGTGAAGAGCCATTTGCGGCGTCAAGCAACCAGCAAACACCGCTAGTATGCCGCCCATCCCCCTCCGCTCAATCGGAGGGCGGATGTTCAGGTCGTCGGCTCGATGGTGAGGTGTCCTGTGCAGTTGGGGTATTCTGTACTCTCGTGACCTTTCTCTGCCTAGTCCTGAACGGTTTCGGATTCTGGGAGGAAGAAAAGGAGGCTGACTAGCCCCTGCTACCATGAGCATCAGGAACCCTTCGCAAGTAACTTTGCGAGAATGCAGACTCACTCTATCCTTGTGGTGCTGGCCAAATTGCATATTACTGAAGTGTCGCACTTTGTGGACTTCACTCAAAGGTTCAGACGGGCTCTTCAGAAATGCGAGAGTTGCTCATATGCGTTTGACAATGTGCTAGCGACAGTCATACTCAATATGCGTTGGCTACGGTAGAATTGGGACGACTCAACCAACCTGCCGTATGGTTTGAAACGAGCATCGGAAGCTAACTCAAGAACTGCAACTCTTCAAATGCCAGCAGCTAGGGATTTTGCTTTGGCAGTCAATCTTCATGGTCTGCTCTTACGTTATAACCAAGTCTTCACATGCATAAGATCAAACTAAGCGTGGTGCAGAATGCTGCGGTGGTAATGACGCACGTCAACGGAAACCCCTATCTTGTTGCCTCAGTCCGTGGCAAGATACACACGACCACTGAGATCCTGCGTGCAGAAGCCCGTGTTGGCAACTTTGGGCGGCTGCATTCAGATCTACTCGCCACTAATTCAGCGATGTACGTGATTCCAAGTTCTCAATGTTGGCAAACTTTCAGAACTGGCTGGCAGTAAGGTCAATAGTAGTGCCTCAGACGTGTCGTCGAACCGATGTATCCCTCCTTCTTACACTTTACAAACCCGATCCGTGCTCGAGCGACTCTTAGGCGAGTTCTGGCATATTTCGCAAGTGAAATTAGTCCACAGTTTACTTTTAGGACGGTTGCGGCTATCACGCTTTCAAGCTCGGTCCGGATGTTTGGATTCCTGCTTTAAGTGCTTCGAAGTCTGTGAGCCTGGAGAACGTGACAGCGTCAAGGCGGGAGGAAACGGCGTCTATGAAGAAAGAGATCTGGAGCTGTTGAAGATTAAGTGGCTAATATTATACAGTTAGGGAGAGAGGATACGATACGATCAGAGCGGCGGTTTATCATACTAGAGAACGTGCGGTTGGGAATGGCGAGCGTAGGGCTAGGTCGAGATAAAGATGATGAGTATGGTGAGGTCGTGCAGCGTGTGTGCTCTTCTCATAAAATTTCACTAACACTAGAAGTATATACGTGCCAACTTAGACAGGCGGAGATTGTTGACTATGTCCTTCGTAAGGGGCAGATGGACTCTGAGAGAACGCGCCGCATACCCTTGGGGACACGCAGCTCCGCGTACCTAACTACAACGAAGCTGACCAAAGTCAAAGACATCCCCCACACGTCTTGGCTCTGTGCCGTGGGGTTCAATTGGGTTGGCATTGTACTGCGCTCCTTCCAGTTGGACATGGGTAGCAGTGGCCTGCGATGCGAAGGTAGCGTTCATGAAATTTCTCGACAACTTCACTACCGAGCTAGTTAACTCCGGCCGAATCTTCATTATTAGTACGCCGCTCACGTTTCTCGACGGCACCCTCGTTATAGGATCGACTTATACCACGCCAGCGTGGCTCTTGGACACGCATTTCGCGGCATTTCGCGGCATTTTGGCCTGTAATTCTATCCCACCTTACACCCACTTCTGCAACTTTTCTTTCCATATCCACAGCTCCGAGAGGACTACGTCGATCTGTCACTAGAGGAAAATAGCTAGGCCCAGTCACGAATCCCCTAGCCATGACCGGGTATCGTAGCGCTGTACCCACCAACGTGGACGGATAGCAAGCTCCTGCAGCGGTATGCATCCAGCCGTTTACCAGACAGCACACACGAAGTTTACCTTCCCCATATCTGATAAAAATTAGGCAAGAAGCTGCCAAACTTCTTCCGCTGCGCTCACAGCTCCAACGCCAAGCAGCGGGAATCCGTTTCTTGAAGGTACAGAAGACGCGATTCTAGGCCGTGACAGAGCTTGACATAGCCGGTTTCCCAAATTTCCATGAACATGCTAACATGAACCAAGCTTAGGTCCGCAACAGAGTGCTCGGTGATTCGAGCCAAGCAAGCAGACGGGCGGCCTAGAAAGCTGGTGTAGTTCCATAAAAGCATCGGTCTTTAAGGCTTCAAGTCGGGCATGTCGACTTCTGATCTCTTTTTCTAGGTGTCCACCAGCTTCTTGGCGATATTGAAAGCATTCTACGACTTCTCCAGATCTCTTTCTACCCCCTGTCGTACTCTTTTGATAATGCAAGTTAACGAACCTCCATGCCGCCTTCTCGAGATTCGCTTCATTAATCTTCGTCAGAAAGTCATACTCATTACAAGACATTCGCGTCATCCTGGGGTTATAAATAGAGGATAGGCGATGGTGTGGACGTACCATGCTTTATCGCGCCGGATATCGTCGCTGGCATCTTTCAATAGCGCACTGACCTCTTGCGAGATCTTTTTGAAATTTTTGTGTATGATGCGGTCCTCCGTGTAGTCTGAAAAGCCAATGATCTAAATGCGTAAGCCGAGTGTCAGAAAGCAGTAGAGGACAAACCTTGGGCAAAGATGGCGAGTACGCATTCGATATCTGTCTCGTAGCATTTTACACTTCCTAGTTCCATCTTCCATAGGAACCTTGCCTTGTCGGAGCTGATCACGCCGTCATGTTGGTCAAAAGACGGTCGGGCAAGTCACGGAGAGGGCTACACATACGCTTGTTCTGTGGTTGTTGAGTGCCACCTGAGCGTTGACGACTAAGGGTTTTTGGAGCTTCCGGACTTCTTGAAGACGCAACATTCTAGTGTTACGTTATGCACCTCCTAGGATACGAGTCGCACCAACGTAGTCCGACTCACTACATGGTATGAACTGGGGCACCTTGAGCCATCAGCAAATTTGAGCTCCGCGACTATAGAGAACTCGATATACTGCCGGAAAGTCTACGGTGCATGAAGTGTTCGGCTGCAGGCATATTAGTTCGAGCCTTGCGCAATCTCACATTCGACATGAGGCCCCTATTAGCAATTATCGCTGAAGGCACGCAATCTATATTATTATATAAGTATATCGCCCGGCCTCGCGCTTCTTAAAACACCTAACCCCTCGCTATCGTTCGGATACTAGACTTGAATAAGCGTTGTACTGCTGTTGAGCAGGCTGGGTATCTTCCCTTGGGGTTGTATGTTGACAGCGATTGCGCGCAATCGGGTACTGGTGATGTTTTCAACCGTTTGCGTTCTTAGAAGACCGTTGCTTCTACCTTTGACGCAATATTTGCACTTTGTTAAGATCATTGTATGTGAGTGAATTTATGACGCTGTACTTCCCCTCCTCGAGGGGCGAGCGTATACCTCTATCTTTATCTAGACAACTTCAACGTGTAGTAAGTAAATCTCATCATCATCTCTAACCTCTCCGTTATTCCCTGGGTATTTGGACTCCAATATAGATGGATTTGGGTATTCAAGGGTATTGGTGGCCCAGGGTTTGAAGGCAAGGCCAATGGATAGCGCGAGAAGGAGCTCAGTCGACCTCATTGTGGGTACGAGTCAGTGCTCTCTGCGTAGAAGAAAAGAAGATATGGCTGCATTCCATTCATCTAACGCGTATCTGAAGACCTAGCGGTGCTGCGACCTGGGACCGTATGGCACAATCTCTCTATGACTGACTGCGATGTGTGCATCGTCGTACTGCTTGGAGCACCTACATTGTTACATACCTAGGCAGTACCGTGCATTTGCCCGAGGTATGTTCTCACCAGGAGCCCAATTAAGACGAGTGTTCATGATTCAAGTCGTTGGTAACAGCAGTAAAGGTATCATAGGATAACGTAACTTCGTCTATGATGTCATTATGAGGCTTAATACAGCACTAAAAGGGATCGCAATGTTCCAAGATCTTCCTATAAAGTCAAGCCGACAGAGCTCAGTGCACTGGGCACTAAATGCATCGACCTAGCCCAAAACTTACCAAATTCCCCTGCGTGTTGGTCTACCAGGTCCGTCATTTGCTTGTTCACTTTTCAAAGTGATATCCCCGGAGTGTGCTGCTAACTGGTCGTAGTTGTTCAACGACCGCAAACCGTTTGAAGTGGAGAATCAGATCATCCGACAGATCATCAATGAGCTGTTGAACAACCTGGCTGCCGAAGCTCGACATCGTGATGATGCGCGGCCGAAGTCGCCTCCCATTGTATGGGAACCATCAATAGGGTACCTCGAACATGGGGTCGATGTACTGCTCCTTACGATACAGTAGTAATTCTATCATACTTTACTCCCCCTCTATAGTCAATTTTCTGTTTAATCTACTAGCTATGATGTTGTTTTTTGACCATTGTCACTGCACAAGTTGGAACTGAGAAGTAAAAACGGGTTCGAAATCATCTATACCAGCGGAGATCTCGTGACTGACGAAGTCGCGAGGACAAGCTCACCACCATACCCATGTCACGAAACTACCGTCACCTCATCATACCCTCTACATGTCTTTGAGAGCCCTGCCTTAAGTCGCCATGGTGCTTCACCTTGTCATCAGAAGTATTCTGCAGGTCACTACCCTCTTCGCCTTCTACTCGAGGTTTACTGGCTTCCTCACGCCGAGGTTTCTTCTTCTGTGGTCCCTCCACCTCTTCGGCATCCATTTTCAGGAGCCTGCTTCTGGTTCTCCTTTAGATGCCGTTGTACCCATAGTCTTGGGGGTACTCTACTACACTACCTGTTGGCTCCGCGCCCGAACCCGGCTTCACTCAATCAAATGGAAATATTGAACTGATCCATTCCCATGCATCCGATTTTTGGTATCAGCAGGTAAGCTGCCGAATTTGCGCTTGCCGCGTTGGAAGACGTCAAGCATCCTTGGAGTTGTTTGCGCGTGATCTTGTTGCCGTGGAAAGACGCCACGGACGTAGCAGTTTTACTTGGAAAAGAATCGACGTCGCGAGCGAGACTGGTCCCATTTGTCTTGGGGTGGGACGACAATTTTTCCGCGTAGACGCTAACAGAGTATGTCGCGGAGTTGTGCCGCAGCATGATAGTCTTGCTTGCGGTTTCCAATGTCGACGACGGAACCCCCAAACAGATCAGTGTGGTGGCGTGGAAGCTGAATCAGGAGCTGCTTTATGGGAAGCCATCAACGGTGCGGGTGTAAGTAAGGCTTGCAGGTGGGATCCTAGACAACCCCGTCATAGCGAAGTAGGTTCTGTTGTGGTATTGCTGAGGAGATCTTAAGCGGACGAACAACAGCGCAGTGTGTATGTGTATGGTGACGTGTTTGATGAGAGAGAATACTGTAGCGGAGAGGATAAGGCTCAATAATTAGATATGATTGCACTCGCAGCGTAGAGTCACCTCTTACTTCCAAAGGTGAATTCTATGCACAAGTTATAGTACGTCCTAGAATCCTGGCCTTTCTCGGTCATGTTAGCAGTGAGAGTCAAGGTGACTCTGAGTGCCTGTTCACGGGGCATACAGCACCCGTTACCCATACTAGTGACTCACGTCATTCTATTGTCGTGCATATCCTTATTCACTCTCGCAACTATCATTCGAGATAGCCGCTAGGTTTCGTGGCCAGAAGCTTGAGGGTGCGGTGGTTGGAACGGTCGACTGGTTGGTCTCGTGTGAGGTGAACGGCTGTGAAAGGGCCGAGTGCAAAGGTGTGGGCATCACTAAATCAGTAAACCAGGCAAATCGCTTGATACCTGATGGAGACGATCCTACAGTAACAAACGGCGGCTCAGTGAGGGGTTGAAATCGGACAGCGAGACGGGAATTGCAAGCCCCGTGTTGACAAGTACTTCAGGCGGGTCTGCAGGTAGGTAAGGACAGCGACGATTATATGTTTATTTCCGCTTGTCTCAATCGGTGGCGAGCTTGGGGGAACGCGTAGCGAAGAGGTTCCCAGAGCATGCAACCTTCCCCAGACCGTCCCACTTAATAAATCGGCTCAGGAGACGAGCAGCGTTCCTTGACGAATTTGGACTACATCCATACGCAGTGATGCAGAGCTGCATATGCGGTCTCGCACAATGTCGTAGCCATCTCTTCCTATCCCTCTGGATTGCCTTGCCAGAAAACTCCACTCTGCGACAACTCGAACTGTGCCATCGACATTATGCTAGACCGGCTATTTCCTCGCGACTCGAACTGTCGGGTGGTACGGCTATTCAGGTTTGCGGCGAAACGCTGGCGAGGCTGCAGCCTTCTTCCCGCCTGCTCGTTCACCCCATAGTTCCACCTATCTAGCTCAGTCTGATTCCACATTGGTATGCAGCCACCATAGCCGGGTTCCACTGCCCCACGCCCGCGGGCGGACACGCACTTGATCTGCTAGGGCCGCCAAGTAGTGTTGCTGATCGAAAGTAACCTCATGCCAGTCATTGAAGTTATTTCATGATGCGTAAAATGTACCAAAATAACCTTGCTTACGTACTTAATGGCTTCCAGTTAGGTACCTAGTTAATCACACGCTACGCTACGTTCACCTTCCTCCTGCAAACAAGCTTTAGGCCGTTTGCACACCGACGGCTCGTATTTATGACATTGTCTCCATCGTGTGACCATCGGCTTCTTAATGTTCGCCTTGTTCATTGGGATGCGAGGACGCGAATATTTGGCACGAGCACCAGCAAGGCGGCCAATGCCTCAGCAGGTACGACAACTCGAATCCTTAGTCTCCGCATCTCGGGCTCAATCGTCATCGGAACGATCAACAAGAGTACCGCCCCGCATCTACGACACGCGTCCCAGGAATATCAACATCTGCATCACCCGCAAGAGCAGGGAGCGCGAGTACTCCGGCTTGCAGTACCAGTCTACGAGCGGCGTCGCCGAGTCGCTGAAGGCAAACCCAAGCACCGGGGGACTTGGTGTAACTCCAACAAACCTCTAGCTTCGGGTTTGGCATTTCTTCTAGAATGTTGTAAACACAATCGAAGTTCTGTTGCTATAGACTTATACTGTGTTGCGCTGCGCTGCCTCTAGAGAAGTTCTTTTGAAGCTTCGTTTGAACGTTCTTGGGAGTGTGTGTGAATATGACGTATTCGTAGTCCTCGTTGATGCCGAGTTCAAATTCACGCCCGCTCGAACGCCAGGGTGCACATCGGAGTAATTTTTCACGACTGCGATACGACGCAAACAACCTTTACGAGAGCTCAAACTATTGCTACTCATAGTAGCAGGGGCTAGTCAACCTCCTTCTGTCTAGAAGATCGCTCTCTAGAGCTTCAGTCCTTCGGCAATCGAATCAGCGAGGATGGTCGCAATCCCCGAAGAGACAGGGGTGCCCGGTAAGTCCTGCGATTTCTTTTCTTCTAAGTGCAGTCCACAGTATCTCCACGAAAGGCTTTGTCAACGGCCAGCTGGCTGTTCCCCTGAATTGTGAGCTTTCTATCCAGTGTGACGAGCTTTGGTGATCTTGCTTGCATGAGCTATACAGCATCATATTGGGTTGAGTCGTGTGTCACAACAGTAGTGGATTGATGGAATCTTGGGGGCAACGAGGAGATATTCAGGCCAGAAGCGGGAGGAATAGCAGGGATAACGAAAGCCTATAGCTTGCGCTGAGGTTCCCTGACTGTTTTCATTGCGGCGGGAACAACTGGTCATTTGATGTTTGATGATGCGACTGTGGTATGACAGGCTTCTGCCATCAATTTAACGTGAATAGTTCGGCGAGGTCTAAGTACTCGTGGTGAGGGAATGATGTGTAATGAAATATGAGGCCTGATATATATGTCGGGTGTGCTGGAACGCGCACACGACCCTTCACTGCTGTCGACCGATCGAGGTCGCGGCATAGTGGACAAGGGCTTATCATGATGCCAACATGACGGCATGCGCCGAAAGACCTCTTTCCTCGATTCGAGTGAAACACCGTGAAGCCTAGCCAGTATACGTTCTTCGGTGACTTCTAGGGCAGACATGACGCCTAATCGAATGCGGCCGCCCGGATCCATCTCGGACATTGCGTCTACCGTAGCTCTCACGGCATCGAATGCCCAGGTATCTGAGTCGCGATCGACTCGAGTTGGAAGAGGAACCTTGCATTGTGATGCGTCGAATCTGATGATGGCGATGTCCAGACAACCTTGTAAGGGTCGAGTGCAGTTCAGGGCCCGGCTCGTGTGGGTTTTGGTGGCCGACTTTGACTCTTCCATGATCCTTGTCTTTTATGTCAACTTACTCCAGTCTTCATGCTTAGCAAACGACCTCTCTGCGCTATTTGCGTCTTCATGTGATGGGAGCCCAGTGCTGTAAGCAGTCCGCAAAGTTTGCACGATTCCGCTATTGTTGGTCTGAATATTTGGTCCTGAGGGCTCGTCATGAGACGCGCCTGTGATGATAACGAGACAATATGGCAGCATTCAGAGCCACTATGTGACTCCCTCGTCGCTCGTGAAAGTGGATGACTTGAAGGTACTTGACCAGTCCATCGCAACATCATTCAGGACTACGGAGTCTTCGTGATGCATTCATCCGCATACACTAGTATTGACTACATGTTAAGCCCAGCTCCTTCAAATCTCTGGACTTTTGGCTGACCGCACGGTGGTAATCATTGGAATGGCATCTTGAGTCTCGGCTACCTCTCTATGTACCTGCGCACGTGCTTGTAATAGCCATTAGAGCGAAAAGTACTACGTCTTATTGCACACTCAGGGATGCGGGTGATCTCTCTGAGCAGTGTAAGCAACAGTGATTTATATTCAACGTACATCTACCACGTCTGATGCAGAAACTAAATCTCTATACTCAACGAAGGACGATATACGAGATATACTTGGTCGCACCGTCGTCGGGGTAGACAGCGGTATCTGTAGACGAGGCCATTTGAACCAAGAAAGGTATGTGATGATGTGCACCAGGTCGAACGATTAGGTGATTTATAAAGTTCCAATCATGTAATAAGACAATATTACGGTGAAGAGACTGGGGGCGCCGCTGGTCGTGGGGGAATTGCACAAGCGGTAGATGGCACCGTTGTGTGGCACCTGGATACGGAGCACCTCATCACTATACGTTTCGACTGCGACGCAAGTGGGGTTGGTTTAAAAAGGGAAGATTACATTACAAATTGAGGATAAAGACTTCGTTGGGATACAGTGTGTGAGGGTTTGAACATGTGTTCTTATTTATTGTAGATCGAGAGGACAGACATCGGAGGACAAGCATTTACAGAAGGAGGTTTCTAATGGTGCATGAGTTTGCGGCTCAATCACATAAAGGCTGTCTTCAAGTCCTTGTCCTAGGCCAGCAGAAGGACTGAACATGTTATGAGGATAGATGTAGAGCCTGGTTATTGTTGTTCAGCTGTGCTTTGGAAGACTATTGGTGAGATACATAATCCTTCTGCCGTTTGGGAAAGCCCTTCCGATGCCACTCCAATCTCAATCGGTATTGAGCTTCCCTATCCCTGGCCTTGGAATTGTACTGTTTGGCCCATCACCGTCGCTGAACACATCAACTTCTTATGGTTGTCATGCTCGTTGACTGTATTGATCTCAGCAACCTAGTTGTTGGAGCTATCACGCTCAAAGTCTTCGTCTGATACGCATGCGCTGATGATCTAGACGAGAAATGGGAGTTCTAGCCTAAGCAGCCGCGGAAGATATGCAAGCTTCGGGGCGTGAAATGCGATAGGCTCCTTAAAAGGGCTTTGTATTTGGCGAGGAGGTCGCGCCGTCACTTCACGACGACGTTAATCTTTTTAGTAATTAACTCTATTTATTATCTATATTAAATATTACTTATACTACTTAATAAGGAATTAATAGAAGATATTAATATATAATCTTTTATATAAAAATTTAAATACTTAGGTATTTTATTTTTTTTAAATAAAACTTTAAGTATTACTTAGGCCTAGTTAATACTACTATTTTACTTAAAAGTATTAATAAAGGCCTACTACTTAAAAAAGAGTAATTTATTTAAATTTATTAATTATTTTTTATAATATACTTATTAGTAGTTATAAATACTTTTACTTATATATTTATTTACTTTAGCTATTTTAAATATAATAAGTAATATTTAACCTCTACTAATAATTTAAACTATACTTTTTTATATAAAATATATAATTTAGTAGCTATTCTTTTATTTAATATTAAGTTAATTAAAGTTAAAGGATTTTTTAATTAATATAATTTTGATAAAATATTATTAAAGTTTAGTAAAGCTTTTAT
The DNA here is from genome assembly GCA_010015825.1 of Lophiotrema nucula. Classification (NCBI taxonomy): domain Eukaryota; kingdom Fungi; phylum Ascomycota; class Dothideomycetes; order Pleosporales; family Lophiotremataceae; genus Lophiotrema; species Lophiotrema nucula. The sequence goes on from ML977340.1 coordinate 626,311, forward strand.
AATAAGTTTTTAAATAAATAAGATATTATTATTTTAGAAGAAGTATAGTAAGTTTAAAAAAATTAACTCTTTTAAGAAATTAATAATAAAGCCTTTAAAACTTTAGTTTATAGCTATTATTTTATTATAAAAAAGTAGTAAGTTAAAACTATATAGATATAAATTAATAAATATATAAGGTTTTTTAAAAATATATATTTCTACTATAATATAAATAAGCTACTAAAAAAGAATAATAAGTTTTTTAATTAAATATTTACTAGTTAAGTAAAGTAGTATTTTTATTATTACTATAATAAGTTACTATTTTTTTTTTTAACTTATAGTTTTATAAACTATAAGTATTAGTATACCTACTTACTTATAAGTATAGTATATAATATAGATTACTTTAAATATTTTTAAACTTTTATAAACTTTTATATATATACTAAAGCTTACTTAGCGTAAGCTTTAATTTATTTTATTATACTATACTTTTCTCTACTTTTTAGTTTATATAGTATAAATACTTATTTTAAGCAACCTCCTTTATTTTATACTATACCCTTTTAGTCTTAGAAAAAATAGAAAAAAA